>JAXGGA010004739.1:0-84985 GCA_038373865.1 Uloborus plumipes | reverse complement strand
ATTATTTTTTCAGATTGCTCTATTTTTAATGTGAAGTTAAATCATTTATCAATAAAAAATTTAATAAAATTCCTTGCTAAATAGTAATAAATTTTTCAGCTACACAAAAGGTGTGGATCTTTGGAGTGTTGGCTGTATTATGGGTGAAGTCATTAGTGGAAAGCCACTGTTTCCTGGAACATCTACATTAAATCAAGTGGAACGTATAATGGCTGCTTTACCTCATCCTATGCAAGCAGGTAGTTCTTTTCTCTGAGTAATATTTCAATTTCAGTAATAATAAAAGTGTCAGCTTTTATACTATAATATTTAAATACCATCTAAAAGGTTTGTTTATTATTAAAGTGATGAAAAGGAGAAAATACAGCTGAACCTTGTTTAAACCAACTCCAATGGACCTTTAATTAGTTTGTCTTAACCGTAGTTCGTCTTATCTGAAAAGCAATACTGCCGTGCTAAGCTCAAAAGTGGTATCTACAGTCAAGCTCAAACTGAGATATTACCCTTTAAAGTTTTGCGTCTCTATTGTTGTAAAGTTTTGTGCAAGTTGGTCAGAATTTATAATAATTTTAGCCAAATTTTGCCCTGGTTAGCTATAAAAGTCAATTTTCATCAAATGATAGCTCTTCGAGTAATCTTGTGTAGTAAAATATTTATTAAAATTATTGCTTACTTCTTGGATTAGTGTATAACATAGATTAGCTAGCCTGTCACTTAGGAAGGTCAGGAGGGGGCAATTTCCCCCTCACATAACTTTAAGAAGTTCATGTATGTACATGTATCTGAGCATATTTTTTTCCAATGTAACCTTTAGTATATACAATACCTTTTGTGTGTTCCATGTATTTCATTCAGATCATACTTGTTCAGAATTTTTTTTTAATATTTCCCGCTCTCTAACTATCATGGAACATTGTATTTAGGTAAAATACATCACGAAAAATCACTTAATAATAATAACTCAATTTTGTTAAAAAATGCAGATACGACTTTTGTGCTAAGCACAGCAGAATACACTACAACCATAATTCAAGGTTGGAAATATAGTTCATTTTAGCAGTAATTTATTATAAGCGTGTTCAAATTAATGAGGTTTGGCTGTACTGATTATTTGAAAAAATAAATGATTGATATTTTCAACTTTTCCGAATAAAATATTTGATTATAATTTAAATTTGTATTTAATTGCTTTATTTTGTAATCTTCCTCCTTTCCTTTAGTGATTACGAATGTTAATATATATCCTTTATGATAAGCTGCAGTTTTGATGTCTTAACTTTATCTCTAAAACTGTTGTGAAGCAAGTCTGTATCTATTAGATTGAGAAACAAGTCTGATCCATGTGCTTTAAATTGTGAACTCTTGAAATATTTTTCTTTAAAAATATTATTAAAGTGGAAGGACTTCAGTTGTGATTTATTCTTTCTTGGAGAAAACAAGTTTATTTATTTTGTACCTGTATTATCATGTGAAAGAAACCATAAGTTTATTGGTCTGTAAATTTCAATCTAACCTATTTATTCATGCAATACACCACCAACTCGGCTATTTCGATCCATGGACAGCTGTTTCGAGCTTATTATGCTCTCATCAGCATGGAATACGAAAGTAGTCGAGTTGGAGGCAAAAATCCTATTATAAAGCAAAGAGAGCCAAAAAAACTGGTGGCTAATGTGAAAATAGAATACCAACGAGTGACCGCACTTGGTACGGTACAACTCGTAACTTTTTAGGCAGAGCTCAAGGTATAAAGCAGTGAGTAACCGCCCCTAAGCAAGGGCTAAGGGATCGAAATAGCCGAGTTGGTGGTGTATTGCATGTTTCTACCGCAGCCCTTGCTTCGGGGCGGTTACTCACTGCTTTATACTATTTATTTATGTTTTGAATCATTAAAAATGTACTTCACATGCATGTATTTTGAGAGTTTTATTTTTTCATTTAGATATTGATAGTTTATGCACAGGATATGCAGCATTTGTTCTGGGGAGAGCAGCAAATAAGTATATATTAATTTTTGCTTTTAATTCGATATTTATTGTTAATTTTGTTTGATTTAAATAAAAACAATGTTTGGTAAATGTATTTTCTAAGTCGTGATTTCATTTTTTAGGCCAAAACGTCTTTTAAAAACTGTATTATTCAGCTGTTCAAATGATGCTCATGACTTGTTATCTAAGTTACTTGCTCTAAATCCAAATCACAGAATAACTGCTAAGGATGGACTGCAGCATCCATATGTAGCCAGGTAGTTCTTTTAGTTTTATTTTGGAATTAATCTTTTGAGATTATGTTATCCCACTTATTAAAGCTAATTGGAGCAATTTGGTCAGAATTTTCAATAATTTTAGCAAAATTTTGCTCTTAGTTAGCTACAAAAGTCAATTTTCATCAAATGATAATTCTTAGACTAATCTTGTGTAGTAAACTATTTTATTAAAATTATTGCATGCTTCTTGGATTAGTGTGTAACATAGATTAGCTAGCCTGTCAGGAGGGGGCAATTTCTCCCTCATGTGACTTCAAGAAATTCATGCATTTACATATATCTGGGCATATTTTTTTCCAATGTAACCTTTTAGTATATACTATTTCTGCCCCCCCCCCCCCCCCCCCACACACAGCAGCACCTCCTAGAAAAAAGTTGAACTGATAGGTCTGAATGCTTGCTCTACTTTTGCTGTAGCTGTGATTTCTTACACCATTTTCTGTTGTATTTTTGGTGATATATTTAAGTACTTGCTGTGTTAATAAATCTATGTCTGTTCAATATGTTCTCCATTCTCATTGAAAGAATTGTTTATTTCACAGATTCAGTAATGAATTCGGAAAAAGCAGCTGTTTTTGAGAAAACATTTTTTGCAGAAATTTAAAACAAAAGAAACATTATTAAACTGAAAGTCAATTTGCGTTACATTATGTATTAATTCATGGGGACCACAAAATAATACTGCTGTAGAATGATTTTTTTGTTGCATTGGGTGTTGTTGCAGCAAGGTCTAAATGTATGTTCAAAACCTATGTTTTTATTAAATAACTTGAAGAAAGAGCAATTTTAACACATTACCAAATTCATCTATGCTGTTTTCTAAAACAGTTTGCTTCTCAAAATCATTTAATTTGATTTTAAATCGCAAAAATATTTTACAGGTATCATGGTCAAGATCTACCATCTGAACTTAGCAAATCTGTGCCACCTTTGTGTGATGGAACGAAATTATCAGTGGATCAGTATAGAGATAAACTATATGAGGTATTGCAACTTGTGATTAATCTGTTTTATTTCTTATCTGCTATTTTATACCAAACCTTTTCTTCTTTTCATCTTTGAATAGCTTTTATTGGAATAATTCTTTTATTTTTTCTGTTGTAGCTTAACTTGAGCAATTGACCTATGTTTGTGTGGGTATATATATATATAAATACCCACACAAACTTATATATATATATATATGTGTGTGTGTGTGTGTGTATCAGTGGCGTGCGGAGCAATATTTTAAAGGGGACCAGTTGTTAACAGGGCATATATTTTTTATGTTACTCTCTAATGCATAAATCTGGTAAATGTTGACATTCGCCAATTTAGTTACATAAAAATAAATAAAAATTTAAACGATTTGTATTTAATGCTTGGAAAACCTAATCATAAAAAAAATTCTTCAAAGGAAACAAAATTAAATTTGAAATTTACAAATCATGTCTCATGGTGAGGCTGAATGAAAAATGTTGAATACCAAATAAATCAAGCTGCTAAAAAAATCCCATACGCATTATGTGTTTTTAAAATAATTTGACAGTAAATGTTACGAGCTGACTTTAAAAAATAATTATAAAATAATAAAAAAAGATTTTCAACAAGGTGAAAATTCTGTTTCACTTACAAAAGTATATTTTGTTGCTTCATTTGCTCACATCATAACAAAATTAGTAACTCCAAAGTCCTTTATTTAAGAGCAGTTAAAAAAATATATAATAACAATAACAATAACAACAAGAGAAACAGTGGATGGAGGAAGCTTCGCCTATTCCCTTTAAAAAAGGAAGAAAGAAATGAAAAAGTTTGTTTAAGTATCTTCTAAACTAAACACATAAAGCGATTTTCGGCGGAGCTCTTGACTAATCGGTTGAACTGCGCATGCTCGTCCGTGATGTCCAGCAGGGGACTTGCTTCTACAACCGAGTCCCCTGTCATAAATTAAAATTAAGAGTAGAAAGAGGAAAATAGTTTTTAGCAGTCGGTTTGCTGGTCTTGAAACTCACTTTGAAACCTTCACAAAAGGCCCTAAAACAAGGATCGTCAGAGTATTTGGTAAAGGTGTTAATTGATCAAATATAAGCTTCCGAGCGAACGCCAAATTTCGAGCAAGCTATAATGACTTGAAGGGAACAGGCTTCTGTCTACTGGTCCTTCGCTCGAGCAAGTCGGGGCTAGCGACGCAAACGCGGGAGAAACAGAGGAATAGGAGGCTCTTTGAAGAATTAGCGCTTTACGAGAGGAGGCATTCTCCTTCATTTTTGCTTGCAAACATTTCAAATATAAAATTAATGTCTTAGTGTAAACATTTTTTACTTTTTTGACTGGTCGATTATTTAAGGGACTAGCCTAGTCCCTCTGGTCCATGGACGGCACGCCACTGATATATATATATATATATATATATATATATATATATATATATATATATATATACATATATATACATACATACACACACACACACAGTAGATCCTGATTTTGGGCAGATTTGATTTTTCAAAGTTTAAGTTTTGATATCCTCATTCTGTTTTACGTGGATGAGTTTTGATTTTACGCAAATGCAACATTGCAGACAGAAAATTTTTGCCTCTTTAAATATCTGAACCGCTGAGATTGCAGATAACATGCAATGAACTTAATTTTTGGCATGCCAATAAATGAGCTTGAACAATCTTTCTGATTTGTTAGTGAAGGAAATGCCAGTCACGAAAGTAATGCAGGTGATCATAGATGTGTTAATGCCCTCCAAAGAACTACAGAAAAAAAATAATAAGACTGCCAAAGGACTATCAAAACCAGCTCTTTTTGATAAACACCAAGTTTGTTCATGTTTTTACTACATATGTTGTGAAAATATGTGTCGAAAGTAATGACATAGTTAATGTATTATATATTTATTTATCACTAGAATGAAGGTTTTTTTTTTTTTTTTTTTTTGTAAATTTGTCAAACCTAACATTTATTTGAACACTACTATTCTGTCTTAATTTATGCAATTTTGATTTTTTTGGAAAGTTACCCCCACATATGAGTGTCTACTGTACACAATTTTTTTCTCTTATCTTTGCTATTGCTGTTATTTCAGCATACCTTTTCTGATAAAGTTGCTTTGGACACGCTGAGATGAATTACTGCCAAGACGAACTGCGTTTCTGATCCTTGTCCTATTGCTTGTTGTTTATCACTGTTCAGATAAGACGAACTATGGTTAAGCTGAAGAATATATAGTTTTTTAATTCAATTTCACTCACTATTCATGAATTAATTGTACTCACATTATCTGACTAGAACTTAATTCCACTTCAAGATTCGTCGTCTAATTCCACTATTCAATGGAGTAAAATTTGAAAATAATTAAATTTCTAAACAGATTTTGTAATTACATTTTGTATAACTCTGCTCTGAAATAATTATGTTATTATTTGTAATTTAGATGATTGCTGGTAATTCTGAAAAAAAGAGCACTTCACCCATGCCACCCATACAAATGCCCTCATATGCAGGTAAATTGACTAACAAATTGTTCTTTTTGATCAAAACAGACAATGTGCCATAATGTCACATGCATTGATCACATATTTGAAGGGGAAAAAAAAGTAATTATTTACCAACATATAATTGTGAGTTACGAAGTACAAAAATGAATAATTAAATAAAAAAATACTGACTTTTAAAGCAGAAAAAAATTAAATCCTTACATTGTATTATGTTTTTCTAAATCATGAAGAAGGAATGTACTCTAGGAATATGTGCCTGAAGTTTAGGTATGGAATTACAATTGCTAACATTGTATATTTTTTGATATTTACTAGTAAAGTCCTGTTAAAAATACTACATTTAAAGATTACACTCTATGTGTTGCCAGTCGCTCAAGAATTTTTATTTTATTTTTCTAAGAATTCAAACCAACTAAAAATGCATACAGAGAATTAATGGAAACTTTTCACACGGCAGTAAAATCTGAACATTATCTTCAAACTTAAGCATTTCTAAAGCTTTCATATTGTTACTATTGTGTATGTAGACCCTGTTGCCATCATCATTACAGACAACCCCAATAAATTGTATTTTAGAGGACTTAAATTTTCTTTGAAAAGTTATGTCACTTTGTAATCAATCTATAACTTTTGTTCAAGTTAACTAAAAATTCCTACTTAGTCTAATTCTCTTACTACTTAAAACTCTAAATATTATAAAAATAGTTTAGAAACTATGAAGTTGGAAAAGAAAAACTAATGATAGTTTTGCGATTATGCAATTTTTATATGTCCATTAATGATATTATCATTCATCAATATTTCATGTAGATAAAAGAAATGAAAGAAGAATATTTGTGAAGCATCGAACCTTTGATGAAATTCCTACCATAGATGTAAGTTAGCAATAATGTTTCATAATGTGATTAAACTCTTAAAATTTATACATTAACATTATTTATGTATTTTAAATGGACTTCTTTTGGTTGTTTATTTCCATTCGAATTGGCTAATAAGAAAAACCAGGTGTTCTATAAATTTATTTTTGCCCTAAAATTTTTATTTAAATGTAATTTATATATTTTCAAACAAAAATAAAAGAGAAAAAGTGAGAAACAAACAAAATTGAGTAACAAACGTAGAGATCCTACATCTCTTTCTTAATACTGTTGCCTCCTACCCTATATACATACATTTTGTGTGTTCTGCTGAATCTTAAGCAAATCAAATTTGCTTATTTAATGCAGTGAATAATTTCAGTTTGAAGAACATGTTTTTGAATATACTTTGCTAAAAGAAAAAATAACCTTTAACTTATAGCTGATGCTGCAGTGTTTGTGGACGTAATTTACTTTTCAAGTTTTGCTGGTCACTGAAAATGTAATTGATCTTAGAAAATTCGATCAGAATCTACAGCTTAGCTTTGGCAACATTTGCCAAAATAAAAAAAAATCAAAGCTTTCAATATCATTTTACTTGTTTATTATTTTTTTTCAAACACTTTTTTGGCCATGGGTGCAACACTCCATGTGGGGTTCACTCCATGTCTTTGTACCCAAGTCCTACCAGAAGAATAGGTTTGAAGAACTTAATTTTATTCAGTCTGTTTTGGTAAGCTATTTATTATTAGAATAGTCCAAACTGCTGTTGAAAATATCAGTAAACAACAATCCAACATGAATTTAACTGAAAAGAAACAAAATACATTTTCTCTCCAACATTTATTAATTATTCTTAATTTTTTTAATTTAGTACACTCTTGTAGAAAATTATTGCTCCTAAGAGAACCTGTTATGTTTTTTAAAAAAATAACTATATATATACATCACTAGCAATTTAAAAAATGCCTTTTCAGGAACGAAAAGAAGCTCTGCTGAGGAGTCAAATCGCAAAAAAGCAACCCATGGCACCTGTGGCAAGGAAAACATTAACTCCCCCTTTCTTGTCTGAAAGAGGGAAATTCAGTCTTGGTTTCAAACATCCGGTTATTTTGCGGGGGCAAGTTGCAACAGCTGTAAGTGCTTTTCCAACTATATAAGTGTTATAATAACTGTAACCTCTTAATGCTTTTATTACTTAGCGTTTGACAACAGTGCCATTTAAAATTAATTAAATTAATAGAATTGTCTTTGTATGTGTCTTACCGCTTGTTAATAAAATATGCTTAGTGTTCTATTGAGTTGCTACTTTTAAGTAAACATTTCAGCATAAATGTTACAATAAGTAAAATCGTCCGTGAAGAAAAGCAGAAGTTTAAACAATTGTTCTTACTAAATTTAATACAAAATCCACTGAATCAGTTATCTTATGAGCTATTGTGCTAGAATGCTTATTATTAAATAATATAGTACATCATTTTAAAGTTGTACCTTTTTAACCCCCAATGCAACAAGGAAGAGTGTTATAAGTTTGACGTATCTATGGCACTCTACCAACTAAACGGATGGGCCGATTTTGGAAAAAGTTTGGAAGTAGTTTGAAAGAGAGTTGAGTTAGTTGTTCATAGCTCGATTGCGTCTTTGGATGACATTAACAAAGATATTAATTAAAAACCTGAAAAACGTTTATTACAGTTTTTGTTGTGAAAACTTGCTTGAAAATTTAAAACAATGGTACCAAAAGAAGGAGCAATTTTTTCTGCTTCTGCTAGAATGTGTTTGGAACTTCCATGTCATGTAGAACTCAGATTATAATCTTTAGCAAATAAGCTAGGGCTTTATTTACGCAATTGGAAACCAATGTTACTGTTGGCCGACAAGGAAAGAAAACTTAATAATTAAAAATGTTTATCTGTTGCCAGGTTTTATTTTTTAGCAATTAAAATACTTGTACTTGACTTTAGAATAAGGATTTCCCTTCTTAATTACGCTTTTGCAACTGGCGAAATTAACTAGTAAGGATTATCTTTTTTTTTCCGTGTGTTTACCATGTGTGCTTGAAAAAACTTAAATATATTTAAATTTGCAATGCTTTCTGAGCAGTGTAGCTCGTTTTAATATGAGATCCGCAATCAGAGTCGTTTTTTTTTTTTTTTAATTTCAATTTAATCTTAGTACTTGTTTTAATCAATCATTGTAATCAATTGTTTGATGGAGCTTGAGTTAAAACTAATATTTTGAAAAGTTCACTTATTCCTTCCTAATTCTTTGTTAGGATTCTTCTACTGCAACATCTGCAGATAAAAGACCTGAGAGAAAAGTAGGAAAGAAGCAGTTTGGGAACTTGGCGAATCACTCCATGTGTAGTTCAGCGAAAGCAGCACTTCAAAGCTACAGTCAAGATCTTACATATGGGACAATTACAGTAACAGCTTTGAAGTCATTAAGAGAGAAAAAATGGTGACTTTTCTGCTTGAATCGTAATTTAAGACATACGGAATATCTTTTAAAGGTTTTGTATTCATTTTTGAAATCAAAAATTGTTACGGTTTGTAATGTTTTTATCATACTATAGTTTTGTATTTGGATTTTGAAATTGTTTTTATAAATTATTTATTTATTCTCATGATTATTTTTGCTGTTGATTAGTAACATAAAAAATAATTTCATATTTTGTAATTTTCAACAAACTCACAAGATATTTACTTCCTTAATTTATAAATATTAAGTAATTATATACCTTCTAACTCTTTTTTTTTTCTAGAATTCCAGTTTTTTTTTTTTTCCATTTCTTCTGGTCTTTTCCCATCAGAAATCCTTCCATTTGTATAACCAAAAATAATATTTGAAAGCGCTTTTGATATTAAATATTGCTGCTTCATAAGTGGACAGTCGTTTCAATTTTTGAGGGCTAGCTGCAAACCCTGAAAAACTTCAACTGTAGAACATCAGGGTTATTTCAAACTTGCATTGATTCATTTCAGGTTTAAAACATATTTGAATGACAAATCTGAAAAACTTCTACTTGGTTTAATGATCTTAAGCTTTAGTGACATGAAGAAAACAAAAAGTACTAGGATAGTCTTTTCTTTGCTTCCTATGTGCATATTGTTAATTATTATTGTTATTAAACTTGTAAAGTGTGCTAAAATTTCTTTTTTCAGTTATCACACATGTTACTAGTTATGTAAAATTAATATTCGGTGATAAAAAACTGAGAATAATTACACCTTGCATGTAATTGTTTTAAAAATGGATCTAAAAGAAGATAATATTGAGCGATGCTTTTGATGCTGAGCTAATAAAAACGAATTTTGAAAAAACAAACAAATGTCACATACGTGAGGGTAGAACCACTTGGAAGTAAACTGTGATATATTACAGAAAGCTCTGAAGATGATGATTTTAAACTTGTTTGGAAAGTATCATTTGATTGAACTTTTGATAGAGTTACTATTTATCTGAAATTCACACCCTCACCCAGATAAATTTCTGTATTGCAAAATGTATTAAAGATTTTATTTCAGGCGCAGTATAGCCTATAAAGGCTATTGGGCCATAAAACCCAATGAAACCAACCAAAGATTATATTCAACCATTGTTTATTTGTATCTTATTTAATTTTATTATCTTTTAGAATCATGTTTATGATTTATACTAGTTCCCTTTGAAGATTACTAGAAGGTATGTAATTACAGAATAACACTGTTAGTTATTGACAAATACTGCTGAATATTTAACATTTCTTTTGATTTTTTTCTATCATAAATCTAAAATGCATTCCATTTTTTAGATATGTTAACTAATTTGCTAGTCAAATTTTAGTGCAGCTACCAAATCATTCTGTGCGCTTTATCCTGTGCCATTTTATTCTCAACATAGGACGTATTATGTGTGGAAAACTTTTGTATTGCATAAGTTACTTAGGTATTGTTGAGCCTTTGAATTGTTAATCATTTCATATTAAAATGTATTGAATATTTTTCCTATCTAATCTAGTCATCATCAGATTGCATAATTTTGATGTATACATGAAATTCCTTTTATGTTGAATTTCTTATTTGTTTAGTGGTGGTTTCTGTCATGAGTATTTTCATTCAAAAATTAATTCTTGATTACATTACAAAATTAATAGTTTTCGAAAACTACTGTCTTAGTGTTGTGTATAGCATTTTTGATTATGTTTTTTAAAATTTACGAATTTTACCATTTCAATCATATAAACTTTTGAGAATGTCATTGACATAATTTTATTAATTTTTGTTGATTGTTTTGTACTTACTTTTTTAAATACTATTTTTTGCCTAATATATAGTCGCAATAATGATTTTAAAATGAAATCAAGTTTGCTTTAGCATATTTTATAAAACAATGAATTATTTAAATATGCTCTGTAACTTTTAAACTTTCCTCTTTTGTTTTATTATGTATATGATAGTTTTTCGGATGATGTTATTTGTTTTTGTTTTTTTATTTTATTTATTTTTTTTTTTTTTGAAATTTAAAATTAAAATTGGAATCATGATTGGACATGAATAGTGAAATTTTGTAGATTTATTCCGTCCACAAAATATTACTTACCAAGTAATAGCAGGGGCGCTTCAATGGGAGTTCACAGGAGGTCACTGTGGCCTCCCAAAAAAATTCCTCTTTTGCCAAATTTTGCAGACAATTCGGAAATTTTTAGTACATAATTACTGAACTAAAAAAATTCTGTTTTTTTTTTTTCTAATTTGTTTTTTAATCATGCCTAATTAATCTTATTACTAGATGTTACGCATGTATGATATGTATACATGCTCGTATTTTATCATTCAGCAGGGTCCGGAATTTCATTCGGCAAATTGTGAATTTTCCATTCCCAAAATTTAAATTTTGGGCGCCCCTGCATGATAGTTTTTTCAAGTATTCCTATTTCAATTTCAACAATTTTATCTAAACTAGTGATATTATACTCAACAGAAATATAACTTATTTTAATATTTTTATGCATTTTAAATTTTATGTACATACATATATAGAGAGAGACAAAGAGATGAGCGTAGATTGATGTCTTAAGGCATAAATGCAGCTGAAACACTGCCCACTGTGTATAGCAATATAATTAAAATTTGTTTTTAATCCTTAATATCTATAGAAAGTCAAATGATACATGTACTACAATTTTCGTAAACTTGCTATATAATTCTAAAAATCTGAAGATATATTCTTTATAAATATATTTTTGTACTGAGACTCAGTATAATAGCAAAGTATATAGAAAATAAGGCTATATATAAAATGATGAATGCATTATTGAGACATGCTACTTTTCTAGTTTTTCTGACAAAATTTTAACAAAAAAAAGAAAAAGAGGTATTTATTTTATGTATGTATGATTCCCCCACCTTGCATTTGAAGGTTAGCCTTTTTTCTCATATGAAATGTAGCATGTCTTGTGCAATAACAAATAATAGTTTTTCATAAGAAATTTGTGCACTCTACTAAAAACTCATGCAGTTATTTTGAATTGAAATTTTGTTTCTGAATGATAGGAGTTAGTGACTTAGCATAACTTCGGCACAGACCCGGGCTTGATTCCCCTAAGCCGTCACTGCGTCTTACAAAACTGAAAAAACATTTATGTATATTTTTTTATTTTGATGTGACAAAATTTGCCTCCCTTCGCAAGCACAGGTCGCTTGCCCAAGAAGAACTTTGTACTAGCAGTGGCGTACATTGTACTAGCTGCATACACAATTAAATTATTGTGTTGTAATTTTATGTACACATTCAATTTGAAATAGGATGTCGCTATTGTATCAGATCTCTATACCATATTTTTCAAAATAATTTTCACAACAAATATTAAAGGTTTTTGTATGAAATTGAAAGTTTTGTGCTTATAGCTTGTAGTTTTAATTCTCCTAAAACTTTATTTTATTATTTTCTTTCTAGTTATTTTTATTGTAGAAGGCTTGTAAAGACAACAACACATTCAGAGAGAATTTTTGTTTTCAAAAAGGAAACATTATATGTTATTATTAGGGATGGACCGGATAGTGATTTTGCCGGATACCGGATATCGGATATCCGGAGGCTCACCACACGCCGGATACCGGATATCCGGCCGGATATCCTGCGAATATCCGGCATTACAATTACATTGCATGTTCGCTTATTTTTATGTAATGCAGCTTCAAAACAATAAATCAAAGTTGTTTCTCGCATAATTTCTTTAAGAACATGTTAAATACATTTAAATTAATTTTTAAAGCCTCTATTTTATTTGTACAGGAGTAGCGCTACATATGAAATGAAACACTAGCATATTGTGATTTCTTTCTAAATTATGTATTTTTATCAAAATAGACGAAACTTTAAAAGATTGAATTAAATATTTCTGTATATACTCAAAGTTTAAACTTTTAATTATTCTTAGTTTAAATTTTAAAGCTTTTCTGTTTCAATATCATTTCAATAGGTTTCTACGTAAATGATAGTTATTAAATATTTCACCAATATTAAAAAAAAGAAAGAAACAAAGAAAGAAAAAAGGAAAAAAAACTAAGCTCAGATAAGTTTTTTTTTTTTTCGAATTGATACATATTTTATTAGAATTTTATGAATTTAAACTTCATTACAAAGTAACACATTTTCTTATTTCTTATTTTGCAATAATATAAAGCAAAATTTTGCTTTGAAATTCTTTTTTTTAAAGAATAATATGCATGTAATTTTTCTAACATATAAGTTAAAGAAGAAAATATTAAAACAGGACCAGTGTGTTAAATAATAATAATAATAATAAAGTTATACTCAAATAATCAGTTAAAAATTTTATATAACTCCAAAAAACAAAGGAACATGTTTTCTGAAGATTCAAATCAGCAGTTTAAATACTCTTTTAAGAGGTATGCTAAAGTTGTTCACTTTTTAAAAAACAAATGAGTAAACTTTACTTAAATAATCAACTTGAAATTTTACTTTAGTTCCAAAAAATTAAGATACACATTCTTAAAAGTGGCAAATTATCATTTTAAATACATTAAGGGTCATGCTAAACATATTCACTTTTTTAAAAACAAATTAATAAACTAATTCTTAAACGATCACCTCGAAATTCAACTTCATTTTGAAAAATAAAGATACATTCCGAGATGCAAATGTTATATTTATGGGTTATTCCAGCCAAAATGGTACAAATGTTGTCTGAAATTGTCGAGTTAAGTTTATCAAATGAAGTAATTTTCGCCAACTAATCATTGATTTAAAAATTATTCTCTGTTTATTTGTGCATAATAAAGTGTAAATGGCTTGTATATATGAGTCATTCATTAAGGGTTTTGAATAGTTCGACCACTTTGTGTAACAGAGGAGACAAATGAGGTTTGAAAAATATATTTCTAATCGTAAAGAAAAGTTAATTACAGAACAAGTATAAAATGAACTAAGCATCCTAAAACAAATTCTGCTTGCAATTTCAAGAAAAAATATTTTTTGCACTATTAATGCGACTGTAACAGAGTGGACATCCCACAGTGCAAGTTAACTATCATCAGCAAAGAATTTTAGGCTTATCTTAGTTACTGATTATATAATTCAAAGTATCAAAGTAATCAAAGCAGATACATAACTTGTACTTATTAAAAAAAATATCACATTGAATGCGATTGCTTATTTTATTTCTGAAAGGCTTGTAACAGAGTGGACAGTTTGAAACATAAAAAAAATCTAGGAACAAAGATAAATAGGTGTTTTTCCGAGATTTTTTTGTTTACATACATAAAAATCAGCAGAAAGGGTGTCAGAAGCATTTTTGTGCTGTGCATTGCAAATGATTTTGTTGTTGCATTTCAGCTTAATCTTAAATTGCATTTTAAGTCCTAGCAATTTGAAGCTGGGGCAGATCATTTTTTCCTTCTTTTGCCAAAGAATTTTTTTTTTTTTGGGGGGGGGGTGTCCTTTATAAATGGCTTATGCCTAAATAAATAATACTTGGTTACACACAATTAGATGGAGAACAAATAAAAAAATATAATTAATTGGTGGTAAACATTAAAATTAATTCTCAAAATTCTGAAGTATCGGGACTGATTTGTACCATTTTCGCTGAAATGACCGGTATATTATCATTATTATTTAAAATTATTCTAAACATGTTCACTTTAAAAAATAAATTAATAAACTTATATCTAAATAATTAACTTAAAGTTTTACTTAAATTCTAAAAGACAAAATACTTTCTAATGATGCAAATTAACATCTTAAATACAGTCAAGTCTCAATAGCTCATAGTCCCAAGGGACCGGCTAAAAACTTAGAGTTATTGATAGTTCGAGTTACAAGCAGTTCCTACCGTCTTTTCAAGAATTTGGGACCAAATGAAAACTTTGAAATGAAGGTATATTTGAGTTTATAAAGCTTTGAGTTATCGAAACTCGATTGAATGTTATTGAGGGTCATTCTCAACATGTTCTCGAGGAGTTATGGAGCGGCGTGACAGACGTGAAAAGATTCTAATAGCAGAGAAATATCTTTTCTGAAAGGAATATATTACAAAAAGAAAGAACGAAACCCAAAGTGCAAAATTCAAAATTTCTTTACACACATTTAAACTCTTTCAAAAAAAAAAAAGCATGGTTTTAAGTTGCGACGATTCATGGGGACAGATGTTTTCATTATCTAAAAGAAAACTTTCGTCAATGTTAGATAGGTTATTTAGTGTATGTTATTTTCAATTATAAATAAAGCAATAATAGTGGCAAAGAAAAAAATATCTAATTACAACATCATTGGGTGTTAATAGATCGCAATTTTTGTTAGAAGCACAAAAACTAAAAATAAAAGAATTCAATAAATAAAATAATTTGAGAATTTATATTAAAAGCTACTGCGATTAATTTTTATGAACTAACGATATGATCGTAAGTTTTTTTCAAACTTTTGTCGCACATTAATCCTTGAAGGTTTGTAGCCTTTTCTTTCTAAATATTTTAACTAAAATATTTTTGAAAAGCTGAAGATAATCATATTTTATCTGGCAATTGTGAAAAATCAAATATGCAGAATGCTTCCATGTCCAGTACACAGTCGGAGGAATAACACAATTTTTGTTTTAGAAGCAAAAATTGGTAAAAAGGAAAGATGAAAAGTAATTACATCATCTAAAAGGTTTATCAAACAATGAAATTTTTAACTAAGATTTTTATAAAAAGAAAATATTTAATTAGGTCCTCACATCATACCGGATAACCCTCACATCAATTCCGGATATTCCCCACATCAATACCGGATACTTAGCCGGATATCCTGCAAAAATCTTCCGGATATCCGTATCCGGGGCGGTCAGCCGGATCGGATATCCGGAAGTACCGGATACTTAAAATATCAGCCGGATAGGCCGGATACCGGATAGTTACCGGATATCCGGTCCATCCCTAGTTATTATCACAATAAGTTTCATTAATATATTATTATTAAAGTTGTTTTTAGTTTGAAAATCAATGAAATTAGCAAGATCATCCTCAAAATCGTCATTCTTGCAAGCTTTATTATTTACTGGAGGCTCCTGTTTTTAGCTCTATTTTCCGATAATCTGTTTCTCCCCCCCCCCTTTTTTTTCTTTTGTTTCTGATTGAGCATATTTTCTTTAAAACAAATAATTTTTCAATGTTAAGCATTTTAAGCATCACAAATAAAAGTCATGCATTACTGCTAATGGTTTAATTACATAATTTATATATATTTATTTTTTTTTCTGATTTATTTTCTTTCTTAAAATAAAAATTATTATTATTTTTTTAATCTAAAAACATGTTGTGCAAATGCATATATCCTGTGTAGGTTGCTTTGAAAAATTAAACCTATTTTATTACTTGAAAAATGAATCAAATTGAAAGCACATAATGTCTGAATTATAATTTGGAGTTTGGTACATGGAAAACAAATTAGCTTTCTAGTTTTGCATTTCTCAAATAATTTTATGAAATAACAAACAAAATTATTATTTAATTTCCCATTTTTAAAGTAATTTACATTCATACTTCTCAAGAACATAATTTTTTAAACTCTGATGAGGAAAAAAAAGATAGTGCTCAGCATATCTAAATTCTATTTCCTTTTTGCTTCATATTATGTTTTTCCACTTTCTCTTTCCTTTTTTTTCTTGAATCAATGTTACTCAGTTCACGTACTGCGCTGCATTTCAAAGTTTTTCATTTCTTTCGTTATTTTTTTATTATATTTATATATATGTATATATTTACACAGTCTAGCCCGCTTATTGGAATATTGGTTAAAAGAATATCCCGCTTAATGTAATACATTTTCAATGTACCAAACTGCAGTAATGCATTATGTTCATCCCGAAAATGGAATATCTCGCTTATAAGAATATTTTTTCGTAGCACCATAGCTATTCCATTAAGCGGGCTCGACTGTATTAAAATAAAAGATTTTGGACAGTGAGCAAAGAGACTAATTGAAAAGAAATTTTCTGCTTGTTATGATTTCACTATTTTATATCAGTGTGTAAAGTTTTTAAAATGTAGTGAATTGTTGAACTAATAGATGTTTTTTGGATGATGGTTTGTGATACTTGCCATATTTTTTACTATTTATTTTCATATATCTTCAAAATAAAATTTGCACTTGCAAAACTGACTTGTCTTTTTCTTAATTCCTTGTATTTACCCTTTCCTATACCTACTTCCTGCAAAATTATGTAGTTTTCTTCCATGAAACTCCTTTATCATGTAACTACGAAAATACATATAAACATCTAGTGGTTTCCTGGTTCCGTAAATGTCATGGCATATACTTTTTAACTCATTTTGAGTAATAATAGTTTTTAACCAGGAAAGACAATGATTCAAAAAAAAAAAAAAAAAACAGCAGCCCTAGATAGTTAAATTCAAATTTTTTACATTGATTTTGCACATGACGTGGATTTTAATAAACTTTTTATTTTGGATATTGATTGCAATCTCGATAACAGAAACTGAGATGTGCATCACAGATTCTCAATGAAGTTTGCCGACTGCTACAGGGGCCAAAAAAGAAGCGATAATCCACCGGTAGCATGTACTTGTAATTTTTAAGTTTATCCACAGGTGCGCTGTGAAAAAAATATTGGAAAGGGGGGTGGGATCATAGTTTATCGAATAAAATTCCGAAGCTTATCGAATGATAAATTATGAGCTTGCAAATACCTATATCAAATGAGAAGAGACGTTTGGCATCATTAATAAAAACACAACCTAAGAGGGGGAAAAATTGCAATTCTGTCCAGGCTTTCCGAATCGTCTGGTAAAATATGCCGAATAAGGAAATTTTTGGGAGGTCACAGTGACCTCCCCTTTTGAAACATTTCTTGGTGCTCATTTAGCTTTATAATGTTTAATCTAGTGGGGGGTTCGTTATTCTTGCAGACTTTTAGGGATTTTCCATGTACGTGTGACTGATTGTTGAAAGACATTCCACTGCTGAGATTACAATAATTTAATTAATTCCAGATAATATGAATTGACTTTCTTGGTATTCAGAGATTTGTGAGTTTAAGAGAAATATTTTGATTGCTTCTTTTCTTTTCTTTCCATTTTTTAAAAAAAATATTTGCATGCCTGTTAGGTTCATGCTTACAACGACTACTTAGGCAGGAATTCAAGTGAAACACGGACGATCGCAACTCACCAATGCAATCGCAAATTCCCAAATTTGGATTCAAGTGAAATGTTACAATCGCTACGAGATACGATTCTATCGTAATTCGACTTCCAGTAGCGATTGCAATTGCGATCGCCTCGAAGCGATTGCAATGGTGTTTCACTTGAATTCGGCCCTTATCCTTGGGATAATCACATCGTTTTACTGATGGATTATAATACTTTGAGGATAGAGGAAAAACTCAAATTTAAAGTTATTGAGGAGGCTGGGATTCTGATTTCGAAATTCATTTTAATGCTTTTTCAGATGGGGAAGTGAGGATAGAAACATGCATCAACAGAGAAAATATAAAGACCTATGTCTCAAAGCTAAGGCAAGAAAAGAAGTTTCTTTTTGCGCCACTATTTTGAGCGTTATTTGACGCTACCGCTTCACCTCTTGGAATGACTGGTGCTAGAGTAAAGAGTGGGGACTGCCTATGCTTATCTCTGCTGAAAATACCATAAAAAGGAGAGTAGGAAGACCCTCCACACGCTCCGGAAAACCCGAAGGCTTTCCTTGAGGAAAACCTCAAAAGAGGAGGGTTCGGAGGTCCACTGGAATATCTCAACAGAGAATTTACCAAACACACACAGAAAATTTTCTCAAATACTCAGGGCCTGATTAAGATATCACGGGGCCGTAGGCCGAATACCAGGCCCTGCAAATACTGGTTCCTCAAGGAACTCCTTCGGATTTTCCCTCGTGTGGGTTCGTAAGGTCGCCCAGGTCGCCCTTACAGTAGAGCCGCTATATAGATAGGCCGACGCATCAAGATTAAGTTTCACCACTTTGGATCCAATTCCTTAACTTTTACTTTCAAATTTTCATTGTTGCGGAGTAGGGTTACCAGAAAAAAGATTTGGCACATTGCTAAGCTTTGCCAAATCCACGTGCCGCTAATAATTGCTCACAGTGAAAAATTACCAAAACGCGATTACTGGCCAGAAAAGACAACCACTCAAACACACAAACACGCGCTGGATCCAAAGTGGTGAAACTTAATCTTGATGCGCCGGCTCGTTTATATAGGGGCCTTACCTTACAGTGCTCCGCAAAAATTTTTGCTCGGTGACGTCATACGTCAAAGTTCGAAGTGATTACTAAATAGTTAGTGGCAACAGTATTTCGAAAGCGTCAGCGAGTCAGCGCGATTTCTTGTATCTTGTTTACACTGATGATGTGATTCAACTTCTTTGTATCGTGGTGAAATAAAATCATTGTTTCTCGGCTATTTGTGTGCAAAAGTCATAGTTTAATTATTTCTCTTGTTTGATTTTTTTATCTTTTCTAATCGATCTGGAGTGTTGATGTCTTTGTGCACCAGACTCAAGATCTTTCCTTCATAATGTTGATTCGAACACTGAAATTCTATTAGAACTGAAATGGTTAGGGGAATTCACTCATTTTTCTAAAGCTACGTCTCCTTAACAAAGAATTTGCAGTGTTCCTTGAAATGTGATCGCACAACTTGCATATTTGAAGGTTTGTTTCTGTGAAATTAATTTTGTCTTTTTTTGGATTTAAGGTCTGATGCACTATTTGATTCAAATTTTACCAATTAATGTATAATTTATTCACTTTTTTGAGTTATTTTAAATGAGCACTTTACAGTAACTGTTTCATTGTGATTGTTTAAAAAAAATCAAATTGGCCTGGATAATTCATTCTGCTGCAGATAAGAGAAACATTAAACAAAAAGTTGAAGCTGTGTTATTGCTGTAAATATTCTTACTTTTTTAGTCAAATTTGAATTTTATTACCTTATTAATGAAATAGAAATCAGATTTGTATGGAATATCGATTATTAAATGATCTAATAAGTTTAAATAGCAAGTTACGCTATTTCATAAATGACACTTTAAAAATCAATTAGAATTTTTCGAATAGTTATTTTATATAGATATAATTATTTTTCAGGCATGGATGTTCAAAAAATGAATGGCTCTTCTCTTCATGCAACGATAAATGATTTTGAAGAAAGTGATCAAGAAGTAGCTGGGAAAACAAGGGTTCTTGTTCATCAGAATGCATTGGATCTCCCTGAATTACCAAAGAAGGAATTGACTTTAAATGAGAGACCATTTTTTATAGATGCCAAACCAGTTCAAAAAATATGTCCAAATGAAATTATAGAACCAGACGATATTATTACTCCCCTTAGTGAAGAGTCTAGTCCCACTGGTACTGGTGAAGCATGGGAAATGGAAAAACCTTCCCTTGAACCTGAAGATGACGATTCTAATAGTTTTTTTGAGGCTTTATTCCCTTGCTGTGGATCTCTCATTGATCCATCTAAGATGACTTATGGCAGATTTTTAGGTCTCCTCATATGTTTTTTATTTTATGTTGGCAACATTGCCTCTGATGTTGCTGTCTGTTGTCACTTGTTTTATCACGATAACATGCTATGGTTTGCCCTAGTTGCTGCATTTACTCTCATTCCTACTGTGATTCTCAATAGCGTAAGTTATCATTTATCAATTAATAAGATGATCGTAAAGCGGACTATATGGAATGAAACAGAATCAAGCATTGTTTCCTGTGCCATAGCTGTACTTCATTTAACACAGTTTGGTGTGTTTGCTAGGTATGATTTATTTCGATTTGTATTTTTAAGAGCAAAATCTATTACTAAGCTACTTCATAGTGTCGGCCTCGCTTAAACGAATACCGTCGGTTCCCTGAAATATTATTTGATTAAGCGGGGATCTTTAACATTGCGTCTGTGGCATAAGGAATATTCGGTTCCAGGATTTTTTAGTCATATAAGCAGGGTATTTGTTTATCCATTACCTTATGTAGCGGACAGGGGTGATTGTGTTCCGGTATTTTCATGATCGATTCTGGTATTTTCATGGTCGAAAATACCGGAAATAAAGATTTTTAATTATGTTTTTGTCTTCCCTCCCTATTTGACTGCATGAAATGTGTCTTGTTTGTTTATAAAAGACAATTTATTATTAAATATGTATAATTATAAAATTAGGTGTGCTTAAATAATAGAAGCCTTAGTTTTTTGAAAAAAGCCCCCCCCCCCCCCCCCCACACACACACTTCTCTTCAAAACTTTCAGGTATTTTTTCATGAACTCACAATCACCCCTGAGTGGAGCCGACACTATGTCAAAAGAAAAAGAAGAGGCTAGGTACACGAAACGTTGAATCATTCGAAATATGACTCTACTTACTGAGTATTATACAGGCTGCGGCAAAAAAACTCGGACAAAGTTTGTCACGTCCTGACACCAACAAGTTTTACCGTATACAGCTAATTCATTTTTTAGAAGATTCTATATGTTTTCCTGCATTGAAGAGTACAGTGTCGATTTTGTACTCATCATTGTTGCTTTGTTTTCAGAATGACAGAAAGATGCGTTGCTATTTTTTTACTGTTTCGAGCAGGTAAACGTCAATTCGTTTGCTCAAAATTCCTCGACAGGCTGTTTCCGATGCAATTAGCCGGTACAAAGAGCTTGGTCATGACTTACGCCATCCAGGAAGCGGAAAAAAGTGGACCGTGAACACATTTTCCAACCGTAGGCTCATCAAGAAGCGAGTGCAGAAAAATTCGAGGGTCTCCACTCAAAAAATCGCACGTGAGATCGAATCAGCGACCAATCAGTTCGACGAATAGCTAAACAAGAACTCAAACTGAAGCCGTACAAGCTCCAAAAGGTGCAACTTCTCACTGAAGAGAACAAGAGCGTGAGACTTCAAACATGTCGCCAGCTCAACCGTCGGGCCGCATGTGAGCGGTGGAAGCGCATCCTCTTCACAGATGCGAAGCTGTTCACTCTTGAACAAGCGCATAACCGCCAAAACGACAGAATCTAGTTCACTGAAGCTCCTGGCACATCGGCCATCGTCGAACACCACCAAAATCCACAATCGGTGCTGGTCTGGGGAGGAATTTGCGATAGCGGAAAGACTCCTCTTGTTTTTGTGGATTAAGGGGTCAAAATCAACCAAGAAAGGTATCACCGCAACATTCTTCAGACCGTCGTGATTCTGTGGGCCCAGCAGTACTTTGGTGATGAGGATTGGATGTTCCAGAAGGACTCAGCGCCGGCTCACAGGCCAAAAACGACTCAGGACTTGTGCAGGATCATTTTTCAGACTTCATCTCCTCTACGGAAAGGCCCCCTACTCGCCGGATTTGAATCCCATGGATTACAGTGTGTGGTCCGTTTTAGAGACCAGGGCCTGTGCTGAGTCCCACAAAAGCTAGGAGTAGCTGAAGCAGTCGCTTCTTTGAGAATGAGACCGATTTTCGCTGGAAGAGCTGCGGCCCATCGCTGAAAATTTCAAGTTACGTTTGGATTTGTGTATCACTGCTGGAGGAAGCCACTTCAAAACCGGCTGAGTATATTATTGTAAGAAGTCTATATTAACATTATTAATTGTTGTTTTGCTTAATTTCTTTTATTTAATAAAATTATCACAATAAATCTTTGTCCGGGTTTTTCTGCCGCACCCTGTAGTCTTGCCTGGTTTAAAAAAACAATCTTTTAAAAAAATTTTTTTTAAAAAATTTTCCCCCCTTTTTTTTTTTTTTGTTTTAAAAAAAAAAAAAAAAAAAATTTTTTTTAAAAAATTTTCCGTTCCCCCCAAAAAAAAAAAAAAATAAATTTAAATTTTTTTGGAAAAAAAATTTTTTTTTTTTTTTTGGTTTTAAAAAAAAAAAATTTTTTTGGTTTAAAAATTTTTAAATTTTTTTTTAGGTTTTCTAAAAATTTTAAAAAATTTTTTTTTTTTGGGGGGGGTTTTTAAAAAAAAAAAAAGGGGGGGGGGGGGGGGTTTTTTTAAAAAAAAAAAATTTTTTTAAAATTTTTTTTGGGGGGAAAAAGAGAACAGAATTAGTCTATAAATTTACAAAGTTTTTTTTTTATATTTTTATTTCTAAAGTTTTTCTGTTTTTAAAATTTTATTTAGAATTGCGTGAAGAACTTGACTAACATGTTGATTGTTAGCTAATCTCGGTGAAAATACGCTTTGGCACATTTTCAAAAAGTCGCCAACTGGTGCGTTTTTCCTTGTTGTCTCGCGTAGTTGAAAGCTCCGAGAGACATTACGCAAAAATGGCGTTTCTATGGCGACAAAACAGAAATCCGTATTTGGCGAGAAAAGGGACCCAAAGCACAGATTAACCCTAATCTCATTCGTTTCATTTCTACTTTTGCTTTAATATTGCAAGGTTTATCTCCAACAATTTCAGTCAGATTTAAAGCTTCCAGTCGTAGTCCAGCCAATCATTGTACTCGACTCAAAACCACGTAAGCCAAACCTTTGCTCGCTCCACTAAAAGCGGAAGTGCGTTAAAGTTCACGCGGCTGGATTTAACTCTGCAACCGGAAGCAAAACGTGAAAACCATGACAGAAGCAAGTACAGAAAAAGTCATAAAGAAAACTGATTTTAAATGTCCCTAGGAGTTCGTTTTAACTTGGTTCATCTGTCATAAAATAGTTAAGAATTAAAATTAGAAATTATATTAATTTTTTTTACACGTAAAATTAAAATAGACCTGTGATTTTTTAAAGAAAATTACAAGCAACTTTTTGTTCTGTAGAAATTTTTCAACGATCATATTTTATCTTTTTTTGTCATCTTCAATTTTTGCAAAGACGTTTGCTTTTGTATATGAACATATTGTCATGTTTTCTTTCACACCTAACTTCTTAGTGCAAGTTTAGATTAAGTAAGTGCCTATTATGCATGAGTTACAGCCAAATATTTATATTTGGCGCCCAGATTTTCAAAACGTCAGACCAAATTTGTTCTCAAAATTTTGCATTGCAATCACGTCCCACAATTGATAGTAAATAGGAATGCAGACATGTGACCCAAATAGGATGAAAAATACTGAAAACGCAAATGCTGTGTGAACGTGAACAAACATAGCATTATTAGATGTACTGCACCTGATAGTTCATTCATGAATTTTTCTCTTTATACAGCTATTAATTTTAATTGAATGCATCAAATTGACTGGTAGATGTTAAAATTGAGCCTGCAGTGCTCCTTCTTTTTTTTCTGCATTCAGTATTTTGCATCATCAAAAATATTGAAAAATCACATGTCTGAGAAAGGTTTCTTCAATTGCGACATATTTTTTTAATGTAGGTTATCTTATGCTATCTTGCCTATGCATTGTTTCTATTTAGGTTTTTTTATTTATTTCATTTGTTTTAACTATGTATAGAAATATAGATTGATTTTCTAAAAATAGCATCTAGATTTTTCAATTTGTCACCTAAAAAACTTACCTAGGTGTTATTGTAATTATTAATGCTAAAATTTAAAATTATGTTTCTAATATTATTCTTCACTTCATTTTTTCTCATATAATCTTGAACTTTCTCTTATAACCTACCCCGGGTTGGCAAGTTTTTGACAGTCGGAGGTTTAATCCGGTTTTAACCGTCTTTGACATGGTTTTTGACATAATTGTCAAAAACCTAAATTTCAGTCCAAAACATGTTTAAATTTGATATTGATAATCAAAATACATTTTCAAATGAATTTTACAATTTCTGATTTCAGACACTGAAGTAAACTTTTGGAGTTTTAGGTTATTAAAATAAAGTATAATAAGCAATCCTAAACATAATTGAAGGGCTCGGGAGTAAATAATGGTAACTAGCATTTAAAAAAATCAAACATATGGCTTTTGAATATGGCTTTATTGCTTCGAGAAATTACCGTAACAGGTTTTTTATTTTAAAAATGAAGTGGGTACATTAATTAGGTGCTGTGTGTCTTGGGTATATACTTAATAATTTTTTACAAGTGATTTTTTTTAAATTTTAATTTGAAATAGTCTGATTTTTAGAATTTGTCAGATACCATTGTTTACTCCTGACACCCCCCCCCCCAGATTTGTGCACTGAGTACTAATTAATTTAGTTTTGCTTTTACTCAAAAGAAAAAAAAATCACTTTAAATTCTGATGTTATTATTACTAATTAGTATTTTGTGTGTGTTAGAGGTTTTTTTTTTCTTCTTATAAGTTAAATAATCCTTCTTATAAGTAATAATTTTATGATAAAATTGTTTTAAACATTTTCTTTATATTTAATATTTCAACTGATCTTTTCATACATTTGTCTGCTTTTTTAATATATTGTTTGTATTGATTTAGGTACCTTGGTTACATTTTTCTACATGAACTAGAGTATTTATGGGTTGTATTTTGTCCTCATAAGAAAAGGAGTTCAAAACAAAATAGTGGAAAATACTTAGAATTGCCTTATGTGTCATATCTTTTTATTGTTGAAGCCATTTTCCAGTGCCTTCCACAACTAATTGTTCAATTGTACATACTGATTGAAGGACAAGGGACACTGACTTCAGATACAAGTAAGACATTTTAAACAATTGATTTACCTGCTGTTTATCATTGATATGTTTTTACTTTAAAGCTTACCATGAGCCCCATTTTCATGCATTGTTTATAAACCTCCCTCTCCCCCCCCCCCCCCCTCTCTTTAGAAGTCAAAAATGCTGAAAAGTAAGGAAAGGCCCTTCTTCAGAAAAATCGTAAAATGAAAACGTGGTTAAAAGTTTTCAATTAAAAAAAAAAAACGCATGTGAACGAATCCAAAATATTGTTTGGAACAATCATTGAACATTTTCAGGTACATAGTTCGGAGTTATTCGACCGAGGAGGCGCCCCAACTGCCCTAGCGCTTGTATACCCCCCTGCGTTGAGTGCTGTATTTTTGGGAATATTTCAAATTAGCCTATAACATTACCTACATATTCTTAGATATATAAGGACTATATTTAAGTAGGAAAGAAAAAAGATTTTTTGAGCCTTCTAAAGCAGGATCCGACTAATGCGCAAATGAGAAATTAGTTCATTTTATGCTTATTTGAGTTGTTCCTGGCCTGAGGCACACATTTTGAAAAGCATAGTTATTTGCAAAAATTTTTTTTCTTCTGTATATTAGAAAAAATATGACAAATATTTCTTTATATTTAAATGAAACTAATCTTTGAATTTTTTCTCCACAGATAAAATGCTGATGATTTCCATTGCTGTGAGTCTATTTAATTTATCAAGACTTCTTACTTTATGCAAACATTTGGAAAAAAACTTTACAATATCTTGCTGTGGGTTGATTTTTATATATTTATGGTTTCTGTTTACAAATATTTCGCGAATTGTATCATTTACACTTTTCTTAACAAAGTTTGCCTGGGGTTTTGCCATGCTCTGCATTTTCCATTGGATTATAATGAGTTTATGGTCTGTAAATGTACTAACTCCATCTGTAACGTGTGGAACATGGAAAGGCTGTTTGAAAAACGTCTCAAAGTATGTCAAAGGGCTCATTTTTGGAATTATGTATATTCTCTGCTTTATGAAGCTGAAAATATCAGACAGTTCGGATGAATTTAACGTACCTACTCGTTATCTCTATGCCTTCTTTTATTCTGTTTTATTTTTAGAAAACTCTGTAGTTACTATTTTGTGGTTTATGTACTGTGAAAACGTCTGGTATCGCATTCCAGCAGTTGTCGTTATATTCATGAGCTTTTTCATTGGAATCTCTTTCTTGTACTTATATTACCGATATTTTCACAGAAATGTTATTAATCATCCGCAAAGGTGGAAATGCTTATTACTGTTTCCTGTGAAAAATCATTCATAGAATTGTACTAGGTGCAGTTTATTTCCTAAATTGAGATCTCACATTTTCTTAAAAATTAGTATTCATGAGAATGTAGCTGAGTAATTTTTTACAGTATTATTAATCTTCTGATGGTTATTTATGTACATTGCTATTAGTTTTGTTTGTATGTCATCTGCTAAGTCCTAATTTTTTTAAGGAGAATGATGAGAATAAATACACAGATGCGTTTTTAATATATATTAGTTTTTACTTCATATTTATAATGCCATTGATTAATAATTAAAAGATTAAAATATTTTTACTTAGTAATAAATTTTATTGGGTATTAAAAGAAAATTATGCATTTTAATAATTATACCTATTGCAAATTCAATAGTTACTATTTACAAAAAATATATATATGAATAAATAAAAAGCATACTAAAACAGGCAAAAACTTCACGGATTACTCAAAACCGCTTTCTCCCAATCACAACTGATAGCTGTTTTGTTGGAATAATTGTTGCCATAGTGAAATAATGACGATAGGTATTCCATAACCATTGTTTGATTCAGAGGTCAATCCAGGATATTCGGCCAAGGTCCTGTTTTTGGAATTTTGTGAAAAATAGTTTGTAATTTTGTGGAAACTAATTCGTAATTTTGTGAAAAATAGTTACGGCCAGAAATGTTCCCGATCGTTCTTTAACACGTTGACTGCCACGGTACGACAACATAGCTTGGCTAGAAAAGAACTTGTTTGTGAGCTAGTTTGGACTTATTGGTACCATCCCCGAAGCCATATATAGCTCTGCTTATACCCATGTCTCACATATGCACTCGAATCGGTACGAAAGCGACAAATCCGGGAGCTACCAGCTGACTCAAAATGGACACTATCAGCTACTACGAGTTATCTCGTAGCTTGGCAGTCAACGTGTTAAACTCGGAATTTTGTGAATTGTCCCTTTTTGAGTGACTGAATTTTGTGAAGGATCCCTTTTTGAGTGACTGAATTTTGTGAATGGTCCCTTTTTGAGTGACTGAATTTGTGAAGGGTCCCCTTTTGAGTGACTGAATTTTGTGAAGGATCATTTTTTGAGTGACTGAATTTTGTGAAGGGTCCTTTAACGGACCTAATTCCTCTCAAGATTGACCCCTGTGATTGGAAAATTATACTTCCCTCCAATCAACTTCTTAGTAAATAATTACCATTTTAAGGCGTGTCTGCACATCTCTTCATAGTTTTCATTATTAAGAATGATATATGAAAAAACAAAAGCAAAAAACGAACAAAGTGTAGAATTTATTTGAAGGAAAAATGTGTAATGATAATGAAGCAATTTTTCTACCTGAATTATTCTAATTCTATTTTGAAATTGTTTCATTTAATTATTAATTGTAAGATGTATAACTAAGTTTTATTTAAAACTACTTTGTAATTTCTATTGCAAATTAAAATGGTCATATTTTATTCTTTGATTCATTTTTAAAAGACTGCTAGAGTGCTGTTTTTATCTCTTTCTTTTTTCCCCTTTTAATGTAGAGTCTTGTAACTGGTTTATGTATAAACATGCTGTGTGATTTTAATTATTTTTCAACATTTAATCCTATTGAAATGTGATATTTATCTCAGTTTTATTGATGTCATTTGAAGTACATATGTTTTTACCATTGATGTATGATATCATAATACTACATTCCATTAATTTTTAAAGTCATTTTGAAAGTAAAGTTTTTAGTCTTTCAAATAAATTTGCTCAATTTGAAATTGTTAATTGGGCTCATATATGAAGAGTCATGTTTTGTAAAAAAAATCATGTGAACTATTTTATTAAAGGTGCATAAAATGTTTACATGAAATTATACATAAAAAAAGAAAAGTAATCATGTAAAAATGAACTTGGATCTTGTACATTTTCTAGTACTATGTATCTGTGATGTTTGAGGGTGCCATAATAGTTTTATATGTATATATTCATATTCGAATGTTTTTTTTTTCTTTTCAATTTGATAAATTTAACACCTACTACATTTATCAAACTTTTAAGATTTTGCACATTTGTATATATTATTTACTTTTTTGTACTGTTTTTAAACTGAAATTTATATAAATAATGACTTGATGTAAAAAAAAGAAGACTTTTAGATCATTCTGTTTTCTGAATTTCTAAAATGCATTTTCATATAATTCTATGCTTCATAAATTGCTTCAAATTACCCACAAAAATTTGATTAGCTATGATACTTTTGCTGAACAAAAAATTTAGCTTTTTTCAATTATTTTCATATTCTTGTGTAAATTGCGGTTGTTAAGTAAATAAATTACTCATTCATGATTAAGTGTAGGAGAAAAATATAAATAACTTCCAAATTCATTTCATGTTTAATAATTTATTTCGAAATTTTTAAAAGAATTTCAATACTCTGGCCAAGATTAATGATGCCAGGTTGTTTTCGGACATTACGAAAATACAGCATAGTCCCATGATTTTCTCACAAATAGGTTTTGGTATTAAAACTTTCGCGTGTGTAATAGTAAAAAGATATAAATGTAGCTAGAATAAACAAAAATTATAGCAGCTTGATAATTTTTATTTAAAAAGTAGGTAAATAAATAAATAAACTTAAAACCTTGAGTAGACTTATGGTTATTTAGTTTCAGAGCATAAAGTGGCACTATAGTTATTTCATCACTGTAATCAAGAGAAAAATAACACCAAAGCTGTTTTTCAGTTGAAAAACTCATTTACTGCACTATATTTTGAACTCCTTGGAAATGGCAAGTTTAAAAAATAAATACGTGTGACACTCGGGGGACTGCCGCGGTAAAGCTATTGCATAGCATTTTTTTAGCAACTTATGCAAATATAATTATTTATATATTTTATTTGTGCAGTATTTTTTTTCTTTAATATTAGTTCAAGCATCTACTTATATTAAAAACTGAGTATCTTTCTAACTATCTTTCTTTCTATGTCACGCTTCTTTCTCCTGAACGCCAATGACCTGAAGTCGAACCAGGTACCGATAGATAGGTAATTTTTCAGGCTTCATTAGTTTTAATCTATATAATTATACGATTTTAATTAGCGAAGATATCAATTAATAAGTAGTCAAGTTTAAAGCGATTAAGCCTAATAAATGATTAAATATGAAATCCATTCTTGCAAAACGTCGTTGCTATGAAACAGTTATAACAATGATAATGAGAATTTTGAATGAAGGCTTAACTAAATCAAACACGAAACTCATAAGCGGGCCAAGTACGTAATATTTTTATCGCAAGCAACTGGTAATTTTTTGAAATATAAATTATTTGAAAAGCCATCTATCTACTTATATTAAAAACTGAGTATCTTTCTAACTTTCTATCTTTCTTTCTATCTATGTCACGCTTCTTTCTCCTGAACGCCAATGAACTGAAAGTCGAACCAGGTACCGATAGATAGGTAATTTTTCAGGCTTCATTAGTTTTAATCTATATAATTATACGATTTTAATTAGCGAAGATATCAATTAATAAGTAGTCAAGTTTAAAGCGATTAAGCCTAATAAATGATTAAATATGAAATCCATTTTTGCAAAACGTCGTTGCTATGAAACAGTGATAACAATGATAATGAGAATTCTGAATGAAGGCTTAACTAAATCAAACACGAAACTCATAAGCGGGCCACTTACGTAATATTTTTATCGCTAGCTACTTGTAATATTTTGAAACATTCATTTGTTGAAAAGCCATCTTCTAAAAATAAAAACTGAGTATCTATGTCTGCTTTTTTTCCTTTGAGTGAGCTGAACTTACTGAAACTTTCCTCGTCATCTTGAAAGCGCGAAGCATCTCAATAATTCGAATGATTTTTTTTATATAAGAAAAAAGTAAAGGCGTAAAGCGCCTGTTAGCGAGCCGCCTTGGCGGGGAGTAGTTTCTTGAAATTTTCTTCACCACTTTCAAGGCACGAAGTGCCCGTGCAACGCCGGGCCACGTGCGTGGTATGTCTTGAAATCGACTGAACATTAAATTATATCAAATAATATAACTTCAGCATGAGGTAAAAGTTAGAGAGGGGGGACGTTATGCATCAACATGCCGCAGGAAGCTAATCTAGCTGCCCTGGCAGCTAGTATGTAGAGTAAAATGAGACATTAAAATATTATACTTTTGATACTTATTGACAAATTTGAATTTTTAAACGTTTTCATACCCTGCGTATTGGCATTTTAATATCATGAAAAAGTTTCTCAGTTTTGAAAAAGTGAAAGCAAAAGACAAAATTATTATTATTTGACTTGAAAAAAGCCTCGAAGAATCACGGGAGAAACAAAAATAATATCAAATTTAAAATTCGCTATCCACCAAATGTTGAGATGAAGTACCGAATAATGATTTAAACGGAAGAAAGCCTTCGAAAATAAGGGATTTTTATTTCAATTACAAGTTTTAATTAATTTCTCCCGAACTAATTGATTTTTCGAAATATTCTTTCGTAATCATGTGGACATGCCAAATTTTAAGTCGGAGGCTTCAGCGGTTTTGGCTGTGCGTTGATATATCTCAGGACATTGATTTATATATCGATCAAAATTTCAAAAAGACCATAGAAATGAATTTCATTATGTAATCCAGAGAAGCCTTACACTCAATATCGTCATTATTACGATTACTGTGATCACGTAGGAGTGGTTGATGTTAAAGGTTTTTTCGTTACGGAATTTCTTGATTCAGTCCGTTCAAAGCCTGCGATAAAAGCTATGTAATAGCTTAAAAGTTACTTGATTTTTCATTGCTAAAAATGTATTTGCTGATGATTTTTAACTTTGGAATAATTGTCTTGATACAATCAAAGTATAATGACTAATTACATCAAAAAGATTTAGCTGTTATCTAGATTTTATTTCTTGAGAAGTCATTTACTGAATGTATTTTACTAAAGCATTTTTTAATAAAGTTACATAAATTTTCGAACACATACAGTTTGTATTAATTTTAATTGTCTTTGATATAAAAACTATTTAATATTGATTGTATCTATCAGTCAAAAGGATGAAGCCCATTCAACTCTCAAATTTACACACTATGTTCATTTTGTCCATAATTAATTAAAACTTGTAATCATTAGCATGTAATGTAATAAATTCTAAAGCCTATACTAGATTTTGTAGCCTCAGAGGAGCAGTAGGATATCTATTTGTTATTCCTGGGTTCAGATATATTACTGTTGCTCTGTAGCAAAGATTAATTTTTAAATCCCGTATTGTGCTAATTATTTTCCAGTAAATATGTTTTCAGCTGTGCTTTCTTTTTCTTTAATTTTGTAACGTTTTGCAACGATGATTTGGGTTATTTATTGTCCAGTTATTGCATTTGTATTTTCCAATAAAATATGTTTTATAAAGTTCAACAACTTATGTTCTATTTCATTTACTAAATTTCTGAATCATCACGAAGAGGATCTGAGACTGTTTTTAGTGGATGGATTATATTGTCACAGGAATGAATGTTTATGTTTCACTATTAAAACTCAAGCTATTAACTTTTTCGATTTGTCTAGGAAGCTGCTTTATATTCTTTAGCTCATTTTAAAAACATGGTGCATTAAAACCAACTTAATATCAACACATTCCCCTTGTTTCAGGCACATTTTGTCTTATCCTTTCCTCTCCTCTGTCACCTGTTAAGCAGTTTTTCTCAAGCCTGTTGTAATTAAAAAAAAAAGGCAGGATACAACATTTCTCGTTACCCCTTCTCTACCTCTTATCATGAACTCTCGATTTTACAAAGCCCCTCTTTCAAAGCATAAATCATCTGGACAGTTCCAAATATGATTTCAAGAGTTAGAAATTTCAGCAGAAGTACATCAATGAAAAAAACACAACTTTATTTTAAAGAAATGTGCAAATTTTAATGACTAATACAATCCTGCACATGTATTGAATAAACCCAGCCAATGTGAGCAGTTGTAATTCAGATATTACATTGAAAATTTAGGAATGTGACTGTACAAAAGTTGAATGAAAAGTCTAATGCATTAAATCTTCAAAAACTTCATCAAGAAAACTTGCACTTAGAGAAGTCCATTTCAGGATGTGCTTCCATAAACCTAAAATAAAATTTTAAAATTCATGTTCAGCAAAATAATATAAGTGAAATGTTTCATTACACAAAAGAAATATAAAAACGATTTATTTATTAAAGTCAAAAATATTAGAGCTGCATTTCATCAAATTTATATGATGAATGTCATTAATAATCACCGACATATTCGCTAAAAATTCGGAGGAAAAAATACGGTAGGGAAACATAGCAAAACAAACAATACCAGACTTCTAATATTAACAGACGCAAAAATACATTAATTCCTGAATATAACTAAAACACCACCCTTGTAAGCATTAAAAAAAATAAATAAATGAAATAAAAAAAGATAATTTTCTGCCAAAATAAGGTCAAAACATCGCACCAAAGACGTCAGATGGAGATAATTTTAATTTTAAATAGCTGATTGCTCTAACCAGAAGCAATCCCATTTTTTCTCCAACTTTAGCTATCTGTTTGCAGTTCTAAGCTCATTCCGCTGATAATTGCTATTATTATTATTTCCTTTAAGTCCATCGAGCATTGCAGGGCCAGGCAGGAAGTGGGGGCTTTTCCACAGAAAAATGCATTATTTTTATTTCAGATTTGCTTTTTGAATGAATAATGTGTGAAATATAAGTTTGTTTGATCAGCATTTTGTGAAGGGTTCATTTTTGCTTGATCGTATTTTTGTGAAGGGTCCGTTTTGCTCGATAGTATTTTTGTGAAGGGTCCGTTAACGGACCCGAATTTCCTCTGGCCAGAACCCTGCTACCTCTTGTCATGAACTCTCAATTTTACAAAGCCCCTCCTCTTTCAAAGCATAAATCATCTGGACAGTTCCAAATATGATTTCAAGAGTTAGAAATTTCAGCAGAAGTATATCAATGAAAAAAAAAATACAACTTTATTTTAAAGAAATGTGCAAATTTTAATGACTAATACAATCCTGCACATGTATTGAATAAACCCAGCCAATGTGAGCAGTTGCAATTCAGATATTACATTGAAAATTTAGGAATGTGACTGTACAAAAGTTGAATGAAAAGTCTAATGCATTATATCTTCATAAACTTCATCAAGAAAACTTGCACTTAGAGAAGTCCATTTCAGGATGTGCTTCCATAAACCTAAAATAAAATTTTAAAATACATATTCAGCAAAATAATATGAGTGAAATGTTTCATTACACAAAAATATACACTAATATACTAGAAAAAGAATAATGTAGTTTTTGTTCCATGAAGTTCTTTGAAATTCCAATTAAATCTACTGTTAGCAAACGAGGCTGTCCTCCAGTAACTATGTTTGCTATTAAGTGACTGTTAATTTAAGTTTACATTCGCAGTACAATCATAGAAAGTTTTAAAAAATTAAAATTTTTTATTTATTGGCACAACTGATTTTTTATGATGTAATTAAAGTGTTTTATTATATATGGTTTCTGTTCTAGTGAATTTGATATCTGCCCTTATTTGCTAATTGCCAGTTGGATTTAGGAGTATTAATAGTTGCTGTCATTTGTTATTGGAGATAGTGAGTCATCATGCGTTATTTGCTTTGAGAAATAGTTGCTTGGAGAGAGAGAGAGAGAGTGGCATTATTTAATCAATCAACTATTTTTCTGGTGTAGTATTTGTGAATTACACTGAAAGTATTAAATTTTTGAAGATCATTCCGAGGTGGACATAGGGTGGCTATAGTTTCAGAACGCGATATGGCTTGTCTGCATAATTACATAGAACCAATGACGTGTGCACAAACTCAGGACAAAATTTTTGAGAGCGCCACACTATGTATAAAACTGATTTGGTGTTACTGAACTTAACTTGAAGCAAATTTTCATACTTTAAAGTAAACGCTTAACTTACTTTTTTAAAACATCTTGTTTCTTTTGTTCTTCCGAAGTAGGTAAACCAAGTTCTTTTTGTCTCTGATCATACATCATTTTTTCAACCATGCCTCTAGTTTCAAGATCTAGGTCTGACAGCTGAATGTGAATAAATATTGAAATAGTATAGTTCAAATATAACACATAAAAGAAATCAAATCTAACTTTTTTTTTTACAAAAACATATATATTGACAAAGGCTATATAAATTGAAGAACTGATATGACATTAATAAAATGTTTAACAGTGGTCTTAAATTAGTACTATTTAGGTTACATCAGCCTCCTAACCAACACATAAAACAATTTCATTTTGTCAGTGTGCACATACATTATAATCATGTATTTACTGTAAATGTGGTGCTTAAGAACAAAGACTTTTCATGGGGTTTTAAAAAAAGAGATCCAAGTTTTCTCAGTCTTAAGTAAATGTCAGAAGCCAATTGAAATCTTACCAGATGAATTTTCAAATACAACAGGCAGATTATTAAAGCTGTTCATAATGATTCAGTACAAAATGCACAAAAGCTGACCAAATAAAACTGCTGCAGCATGAAATTGACACAAATAAACAATCATTCATTCAAAACAGGATCTACAAAGTTTAAGATAAAAAATTTAAAGGATAATTCTACTTCATGTTTCTCCCTTTTGCTTACCATTCCAGCTATAAAATTAAACTAAATTGTTTCTACATAAAATTCAGTTCATATTTGTAATAGTTTAATCTAGATGCCTCTAAGGCCTTTTAAGCACCATAAATATTGGCTTTTGTTGGTAAAAAGAGTTGTGGAGGGTCTGTATGAACCCTGTATGGTGATAGAGCATAACGATGTGTTCAAAAGGAAATAGTTATAACATACCTTTGATGGTTCGGGAGAAACTTTTTTCGTATTGATTTCTGGATCTGTTGTAACAAGTCTGCTCCACCATTCCATTTTGTTCACCTAAACATTTGAGACCAAACATTAATACCATTGAACTAGATTGTAAGCATTAAAAATAAAAGACAACACATTTATTACTGCATCATAAAAAATGCAGGGTTGCCAACCTCAGAGAAACAATTTAAAGAGCATTTGTGGTGATTTTGAGGAGCAGTTCGGTATTTTATCCAAAACTTGATAAAAACTACAACCCCACACCTAAGTTTGTTTCGGTGCTTTGATAATGATAAAAACACTTATTAAAAATAATTACTATTTGTATTCTTATAGTTACTAAATATATATAAAAATTTTAATTAACAAAAATTACAAAACTAGTTTTTACTTTTGAGTACATAAACATATTTCATTTCCCATGATTACATGTCTGCTATAACTTAATAAAATAGTTAAAATACATTTCAATTTTGTTAAAATCTTTATGAAAATATCTTTAGTAAGCCTGGAAAGCATTAACACTAAATTTGGCGAATGGTGCTGTTTGATTGAACTATGAGGGAATTGGATCGAGATTTTCGAATGGGTGTAGCAAAAAAACGAGCATGCAAGTCCTTGGTGAAAATAAATAAGATGTGTTAAAAATAGTCTAAGCTAAGCTAGTAATGTCTGAGTGACAAAAAGGCATAAGAGACAAAAATGAGCAAGTATTACCAAAGCGGGTGTAATTGAGTTTCGAAATCAGCTATTCCGAAATGTGCTGGGAACAGTTTGGCTGGTTAGGCAGAATCTTCAAAAAAATTAAAAATTTTTAACCCCTAGCACACATTGAGCTACAGTTAACATTAACACAGTCACTCTCAAGCTTTTCCTCCTATGCTCCTCCCCTCCCGACTCATGGAACAAAGTTCCTTTCTTCTCCCCACACAAGAAAAAATGCTTGCATCAGCAATAATCCTGACAGAAACATTACAGCAGATGAGGGATACTCGTGCGATTGCTTGAATAACACTCGGTCGGGAAAGGTTTGGTTGGTTGAAAAATAACGGAGCAAAATAACCCTTTTGTGGAGCTGCGGAGTTTTGCTCTGAAGTTTTTGTAGAGCAACTCCACACTATGCGGAGCAGTTAGCCATCCCGGAAATGTTATTTCAGGGGACACAACACTTTTTTGCGGTTTGTACAAGCAAAAACAAATCTGTGTCAACTTTTGTATTGGTTAGTTCAAATTGGTATCAATTTGCTACAGATAAACTAAATGATATCAATTTTATACCAATAAAAAAAGGTAACATTAAAGTTGTAATAACTGAATTTTACCTAAAGCAGAATTTATCAAATGGGGAAAAAATAAATGTTACATATCGAACTTTGAAAAAAAAGAGCTCACAGCTGTTATTTTATTCATTATTAGAAGTACACAATGTTTGAAAGCAAGCTTTTGGTGAAAATGCTCTAGGAATTGATTAAAATCAGCCAGAATCTAATATTGTCTACTAAAAAAATTCATACGAAATAAAAAATTGCTCAATAATGCTGTTAAAACTATTGCGCTAGCCCTAAGAAGCTGTTGCTTTCATATTGTTTTATCAATGTGTTTACATTGCAGTTTGACAGTTGAATAATTTTTAAACTGCTCAGATTCAACATGATTCCTGTTATCCAGTGAAAGTGCTCTGAAGCATAAGCAAGCGTCACACTATTTTGAGAAGGAAGTCTATTTCAAAAACTATATTTAAATATGAAAATTTCTACATTCTTACAGGTTTGAGAATGTTTTCAAGTATTTTCTGATTTTTGAAGCATTAAATTTTAGATCTATCTGATAAAATGATTAAAATGTACTCTTTAACAATTGGAGGAAAACAATTATTTTCGTGACTCACACAACAACTCACATTTTCTATTGAGGAAGCAGTTCTTTCTCTGTATTATTGCTTTATTACACTATTTATTATTGAAAAGAAAGAGTAAGGCAACACTTTTGAGATGAGATTTTCATTATAAAATTTACATGAGTAACAATACCCTGTAACAATACACCTGATAAAAAATAGCAGTCAAAGTACAAAATAATAAAAAAATATGCATTGACATATTTTGTTGTTACAGCGACCTACTCAATGCAAAAAGTACGTTAGCTTAAAACGGAAAAGTTTTTGTTTTGCTGTCATTCATAACCACACATTGCTTTCGTTATCATTATAGGTAATTATAAACTATTTAAACCAAACAGTAACTAAGAAATATACAAAACAATTATAGTGGATTTACCAAACAATAAGAATTACTTAAAATTCTAACTACCTTTTCTAGAGTAATAAATATAGTCTTGTTATCTTCCATCACCCAACAACATTCCTCTTTCTTAATATTGTTATACAATTCCCCATCTATGATTAGAGGATGTCCCTTTAATCCAACTTTAAGATGCTGAAAATAAAAACAGACATTTAGCTTTAAGTAAATGTGTAGACAAGGGAAGAGAGGGGAGGGAGATATATGAAAAATATATGCATACCTTTTTTTCTATGTCAACAATAACATCCCTGCCTCTAACTTTAAAATTAACTGGAACAGGAACTTTAAGCTGGAAAATAACAGAAAGAAATCTTAAGGTTTATCTTAATAGTTATATTTGGATTCAAAAATGTACAGTAGCCCCTTTAAAAGGGCAATTTTTTAAAGAAACGAACAGTTTAATCTGAGAAAAACAAAATATAAAGAACTTGACATAAAAATCAAACGCACTTAAGAATGTTTGAAAAAAGTTTCAAGAGCCTATAAACATAAAGGGAAGGTCTAGGTCTACCGAACCGAAACCATAAAGTTTTCCATATATTATCAATTTAATTAGCATTGAAAACTGCAGACATCTGGCTCTATGCTATTTATGCATGGGGGTTTTACTGCATTTAAGTTTTCCAAAATTTTCCATGACTTCTGCTTGTAACTTTCCTTCACTCGTGGGCCGCGATGTTTTCGGAAAAAAAAATCACTTTTCACGAGAAATGTTAAAATTAATGCTTTGTAAAAGTAAAATTATAACAATACAATTGGTTAGTTAAGGCAATAAGGAATCCTAAAGTGTAACTTTATTTCATACCCATACATACATTTTATAATATGCAAAATGCAAAAAAGTCAGGCCCCTGGCTTTGAGAAATCAATGTATTTACATATAAGTGGGCGTGGTTTTTGATGTTTTCCGGTGAAATTGCATTGTGTTTGACCCTTTGCCCCCCACCCCCTGGAAAAACTTGAAATGACGTCCCTGAAAAAAATATACTTTGTTTGGGTCAATGACAATACTTTCAAACAAGCACTATGTCCCTGTGTGATTTTTCTGATGCCATGCATCCATAACACACTGGTTTACAATTGACAAAGATGGATTCTTAAGTTAAAACTCAAATACAGTTGGAAAAGTTTATCTTAGTTTTACCTATTCTACAAGCCAGTTTTTTTTTTTTTTTTGCTGACAACAATTGTCTTTTCTGATATTTTTTCTTCTGATTTTATACATTTTAAAATACACAAAAGGGATTTAAATAAAAGACAAACCTCAATTTCATTTAAACTTTGTGTCCACCTATAGTTTGGTAGATCACAACCATTTCCAGCATTTGGTTTAAGTTTATTCTTATCTTCCTCATCTTCTTCTTCAAGATCAGACTTAAAAAAAAAGAAGTAAAACATTTTTATGAAGAAACAGTTTTATCAATTAAAAACATTCTTAACATTAATTTTAATAACAATATACTTAAAATAAAGTTTCTCTGTGTGTTTAACATCAAATGTTACATTAATGGTTACCGTGTCATGTTTGCTGCAACTAATTGGGAGTTCACAGTATCAACATTTAAAGTTTTTGTATTAAACAAGATCAAGTTTTACATTGGTAAAGCTGAAATTCACTTTGAAAAAATCCATTAAATTTCTTGCTCCTGATGTTTGTCATGGAAAACATAGCCATGACAGATACCATTATACTTCCAAAATTTCAGATGCATCAAAAAGACAGAAGGATGCACGGTAATAGTGAAGACTAATTTTGGAATGCTAAGTATTGATTCCTGGACTTTACATAGAACCTATTGCAAGTGAATAGTACAAGTGCTTGTATAAATGCCGAATAAGTTACATAAAAAATAAAAATATATCTTACCTTATCTTTGCTGACATCAATTTGATCTCCACCATTTTCTTCTATTGCTGATTCTCCCGATTCTTTTTGTTTATTCTTGGCTTTCTGAAAAATACAAGTCAAAAACAAAAATTCCAATTTAAAAATTAATAACAAATGAAATGAAAAGTTTCTTTTCTTCCTTTCAAAATTAAAAAGTTTCACTTTAAGTTAATACAAATGAAAAAAAAAAGGTATTTTGAAAACATTTTCATTAATGTGATGAATTTTTAAAATATAAATTGATTATTTTAATTAATTTTCATGATAATTGAATAGTCAAAGTACAAAAAGTATTTTCTTCAACTATTTTACATGAATGCCATACAATAACAAAAAATTGGTATCTAACAAAGTTGTAAAAACGCTTGCATGTTTTCTGGGCATGATAGACTACCCTTCATTTTACATGAAAGTAAAATAGAGGGTAGAGAAAAATTACTGATACCTTGACTTCTCAAGCAGCAACACAAGCATAAAATATGATAAAAAGTATTCTGTGTTAAGTAATTCTAACATAATCAAGAAGACGTACTGAAGAAAAGACCAAGGGAAAAAAATCAACTAGAAATTTAAAAAGAAAAAATTTGGGATGAAATTAATCATTTTGAGTGATATCACATATTTTACTGGTCTGCATTTGACTTTGGAAGGAAGACATATTAATTGAAGAAATGTTTTTCATTAAAGAAATTAAAACATACTAAGGTCAATTCAGAATTTGCTATACGTAGATGGAACATTTTCCATGGTTGGCAAATAGGTTTATTGGACATTTTCCCTTTTTATTTCTGCATTCACTGCGGACAACATTTAGTAGTGAAAACTAGACAGAAAACTATTGCTCTGTTGACACAGCACAGACAAAACAGTAAATTTCATTAACAATGGCATAGCAAGAAAAATACTTTTAGCAAAATATGGGTATATGGCTAAATATCAGAACATTTTTTACTCACATGTATAGTTAACCTTTAGAAATCGGGCGGTACACATGTTGTACCATAAGTCTTTTTCTTTAGAGGATAAAGTTGAAATTTTCACTCGAACCCTTTGGATCCGGGGATTTTTTTAAGTTTTCATATGTCTGGTACGACAGTGTTTACCTTCTCTTTTCAATGGAAAAGAAATCTGTGGTTCACCTGCCGTACTACCTGGGTCGAAAGAAAAATTTCCAAAAAAACAACCCGGATCCAAAAGGTTAATTTTAGTCTTTTTCTCGTTAAAAAAAGGGAAAATTTCTGAGCTTTGAGGAGAAGGTTTGAAGAAAACTTCTTCATTTACAAATATAAGAGTAAAAATTAAAATGCATAAGATAAGAAATTACTGGTTTGAATTGTATTTCCAGTACATACTTCATCAATTTCCTTTTGGAGTTTTTCTGCCTCCTCATCAGTCAACTCCGTTACTCGATTAGAGTTGTCCATCTCCATCTGATCTTGTTCTTCTTTTTGTCGACGAGCAATTCTTTCCTTCCTTCTTTTTTCAGCCTCTTCTTTTTCTTGATCTTTTTTCCTCCGTTCATTGTCCGCTAATTTCTCAAACTTTCTAAATTTATCCAGTAGCAACTGCGAATTTTTTAGAATTAAAAATTTTAAAACATTAATCAACAGTTGAAACAGTTCATATTGAGAAATAAAAAAATAAGAGATAAGAATTCAAATAAATTAAACATAAATAAAAAAGATATTGCATACCAAGGTGCAATTTTATAGTGTTATTGTAATATGATTGGTAAATAAGGATGCACTTATTAACTGACTGTTAATTGGTCCCTATTTACTGATTACTATGTGGAGTTCATTCAGTTGGGAATATTATAATTAGCATTAGATTATGATTACTTCAAGATTTAAAAAAAAAATGCACATTATAAAAAAACAAAATAGTAGGTTACAAAATGGATTTCTGTAACTTTTGAGGAATATTGAGATATATTTTTTTTTTAAATCCTGCCTTCTCCAGTTATTGCTCTCATTGTTTGTCAGTTGTTAATCATGTTATTTAGTTGCAAACATCATGATTGCAATTTGATTTTAGAAGTTCTCCTTTTTCATTCAACAAAAATATTATTCTTTTGATGCTTTTAAATTTTAAGTATAGCTACGGTTTAATTTGTATTCCTAAAAATCGATGGTTGAAGCTAACTGAAATTTTCTAGGGGGGTTCACTACTTATTAAATAGCCAATTATCTTTTTCTGACTGTTTGGCAATCAGCAAATTTGATTACACTAGTTAAAAAAAAGAAAAACATTTTAACTGTTAAATCAGGGCTCCCGTCGGGTGCTCACAAAGCTGGGTCCCGAGGACCCACCATTTTTGAAAAAGTGGGTTCCGCACTCTACAAAAAAAAAAAAAAAAAAGAAAGAAAAGAAAGAAAAAGGAAAAACTTAGCAATTAAATGAATGTGAAGTAATAATTTTTAATCGATAGTCAAAATCATTGTAAAATGTAAAGATTTATTTTTGAAATATTTATTATAGTACGCTAATTACTTTTTGACAATGGGTGAATTAAGACAGGCGCAAACGTAGTGCGGTGCAAATGACGATGGCAACTGCCTTCGTTGTCTGAAATGTTATTTATTTTACACTAGCGGTACCCGCACGGTTTTGCCCGTGGTATAAAATTAAAAGTTCATTTGTAAAATAATTGATATAGCAGAAAAAATGATCTATTTTAGTTATAATTCAACTATAATTCCTTCAAAGTATGACAAGGCCGTATCCAGAAAAAAATTTCGGGAGGGGCCCAGTTCCGCACATTGCCCAAACACACATACATTTTTGTGTGTGTTATGAGTAATTTCTAGCTGCCCCCCCCCCCCCCGCGATGTTTGGTGTGTGTGTTTTGTTTTTTTTTTTTCCTCTCATTTCTTTCTTCTTTTTTCTTTATTGTTCTAGAACTGACCCTTATTAGGGGTAGGAGTATCAAGAGAGATACGCAATGAGGACTTTTTTAAGTGGGGTAGAATATCTGTAATTTTAGGGGGTCCGGGGGTTTCTCCCCCGGGTAAATTTTTGAAAAAAGGTTTTAAAATTCTGCATTTTGAGGCCTTATATGGGGCAATTGGGACTTCAAAAACATGTTGGAAAAGTAGGCAAACAACAATCTCATAAATTTTCTGCATTCTTTTGCAAACTAAAATTAATCAAAGCATAAAAAAATGTTTAGTTTAACAAACGATTAATATTAAGTGGCAGAGAGGAAGGACAAGGGAGGAGAAAAGATTAACACATTAGCTCTTGCTTACATGAGTTTTCACTATAGTTATATAGTAGTTTTTGATCAGTTCCCCAACTCACCTACAGAAACAGCACTTAGTAACATAAAATAACCAATAGTATAAAATACATAAAATTCTTTAAAAGAAAAGTGTAGAGATTTAAAAAATAATTAACGACAGAGTAACATTCTGGCCATTTAGTTAATTCATAGTTTAATTACTTGATAAGAAATAGGATTGAAGCACTTTTAAAGGAGTTTCAAAAAGGTATTTAATGATTTTCAAAGACTCTAGAACAGTTAAAATTCTTTAAAGCATTTCAATTGCACTTTTTAGTTTCTGACGTTTTAAAAGTTGATTGGACAGTCTTACGAAATTGTTAAAACTTTGAAAAACACATCTTTTAAAGAATAAAAATACGAAAAAGAATACAGGAAGGGTAATATGTTTTCTCGTGCTTAACATATTAATAAAGGAATCAATTACGAAGTAACTTCTAAAATACTGAATTAGGTATTTAATGAATAGTCAGAAATGAAACATGTGAGTCACAAAAAATTATTTTTGAAAATATGCTACAAAAAATGCTGGAATATGATTTTTGCAATACGCAGAATATTTTTTTAATCAAGGAGTTGAGTTTCGCGCAACTTGATGCCCACCTCCCTTCCCCCCCCCCCCTATTTGTGTTAGAAACTTTAAAATTCAAGGTTTACAGCTATATTTAACAAAGTTTTCAAGGTTTTTAAGCAATTGTAAATGGAATTTTTTTAAAGTAACTTTTGTCTAAGATTGGTGAGCGTCCAACAAAGTAGAGGGTCTGTGAACGTATTCGTTTTTGTGTGGTCTTGTTTATTGAAGACATATTTAGCTATTAAAATCCTTCGAGGGTTACAAATGTTTATAAATGGGGACCAACAAAGTACCCTCTTATTTGAATCAGGGCGGCTAGAAGCAATCTCAGCCTAATCGGAAACTAGGGGTCCGGCGATTGGGGGTAAAAATCTGAGTGGTGTAAGTTTTGTAAGTTTTATGAGGGAGGGGGGCGCTGATCAAACTGACAAGTAGCTTGCTTTGAGCCTGAATATATTTGGGAAAGAGAGCTGGAAGTCCTAATGAGAGTCTTTTTTTCAAGTATGTTTTGCAACTAATGAAAATTTGAATTGTCTCTTGTACTTCTTCAAATTTTTACTCATTTAATAGTTAAAAGAAACAAAAAAAAAAAAAACTTTTTTTGCCATTTGTAATTTAAAAAAAAGCTTTTTTTTTCTGTTTTACATTATAAAACATTTCGGGTTTCGGGGGGGGGTGCTCGGGCCCGTCGGGCCCCCCCTCTGGATACGGCCTTGAAGTATGATATAAAAATCTGATATGGACCCCACACTACTTAATTTTACGTGTAAATTGCTTAGTAGATGCCTTAAGTGCTAAAATAGAGCTTGGAGTGAGCAAGATAACAATTCAAACATTTGTATCCCTAGTTTGCTACGAAACAATGCAAAAAAATGTTTTACAATGATTAATCTCCTAAATATCGCTGATTTTAACATCATTCAGTGGAATTTTCGCAAAATATCGCCAATAGCGCCAAATTGAACCAAAAAAAAAATTTTTTTTCGCCAAATTGGCGTCAAACACTTGGCGACCAAAAGCTTGGCGACATATCGCCAAGTGGTCGCACCAATTCATATCACTTTTGTCTGCATTGAAAATACTGATTTACCCCATAAAAGGGGTAAATCAGTATTTTCACCCCCCTTGGGGACATTCGAATGCAACCCCAATTACAGATGCACAAAAATAAGCCAAAAGAGAAAATAAGAACAATTTTGTTGCTCACAGAAACCAACAGAAATCTTACCAAAGTTTGAAAGAAGAAGAAAGTTTTCTTTCCTAGCTTTAAAACCAAAACAATACATTTTCCGAAATAAAGCACTTTAAAAAGAACGATGCAATATCGCAATTGATACGATATTTGGTTAATCTGTGCATTAGGTACCCTTTTCTCGCTAAATGGGCGATAGGCGCGCCAAGCGTGGTAACCCTGACTATTTTGCGTAGTTTCTCTCAGAGCTTTCAACTTCGCAAAACGCGCCAGTTGGTGACTTTTTGAAAACGCGCCAGTCATTGTCCCAAAGCCCATTTTCATCGGGAAAAAGACAGGGTTGCCAAAGAATTGTAACAAAAATATTACGCCTCCTCTAAAAAAATATACTACAAAATACTACTATTTCCAAACGTTGCCAAAATCAATATTGCTGAAATGCGAAATCTATAAAAATGAAAGAAAAAGAAATCCGCCAAATCTTTTAATTAAGTCATTAGTATATTGGAAACAGGGTTGCCAGAAAAATACTACGCTCCTTATTTGGACCAAAAAAATACTACAACTGGCAACGCTGGAAAAAGAACGAAACAAAAATAAGTATGAACACGTAACCATGGTAACAACATGAAAAGTTGATAAAATAATTCATTTCATCTCTATTTTCAAACAAATTTTATTCTCGGCTCAACCATTCTAGAATCGTTTGGCTTGCTTTACTGAAGGTAAGCCTTGAATTCCGGGATTCTAAAAACAAATATTACAGCTCTCCTGATAATCGTAGGAACTTCGAAAAAACTCCATTTTATGCAGAAAATTTCAAGCTTTCGAATGACATAAGACTTGAAAATGTGTATATAATATTTCTTCCCTATTTTATCGAATTTCCGCTAAGAATTCGAATAGAAAAAGAACGAAATGGAACTTTCAAAAAATCGCTTCGAGGTGCAAAACTACATGCTACAAACTAATTTTGTGCCAAGTGGCATGAAAATCGACCGAATGGTTTTGGCGCTACGCGCGTAACAGACAGAAAGACAGACAGAAAGAAAGACCCACCTTCAGCTTTATTATTAGTAGAGATAGAGAAGAGATAACCTGAATATGTAATGTTGTTTATTTTACGAAGCCTTTATCGCAAAAAAGGAGATTTAGGCTACGTAAAATAAACAACATAACAAATTCAGACTATAAAATAAACAACATTACGGACAACTAAGTCGTCATAGATCGCGTTGGGGAAAAAAGCATCTAGCTAATCCGCACCACCTTAATTTTACCCTTTTTTAACTGATAAATCTGTCCACGGGACGAATTTTAGCGCATCCCGCAGGACGCGTTAAGTTTCAAATATCGAGTCCATTTCCTGAAATCCGCTTATTTTACGCGCTATAGCGCGTCAACGGGACTCCTGTAAATGGAGAAAAAAGCTGATCTTAGGGCAAAATGATGCACTGAATTCAAATATGTAAACATTTTTTCTCCATAACCCACATTTTTTGTAACATTCGACTAAAGAAATGTGCATATTCACATGCATGATTCTAAAATCATGATCAAAATCTTAGCTATTGCTTATTTCATTTGGTATTTGACATCAAGCACATCCCTCTTAAATGTCTAGCATTAATCAGAAAGAATTTATTTACTTGGACAAAAGAGGGCACGGCCCTCCAAAAATGCGTTGTTTTAGCTTTGAGTCAATGATATGTCGAAATGCTGGTTTAAAGTATTAAAATCCAGCACTAGTGTTACAAAGGTTTTAAAAAGGCCTAATTTAATATAACAAGATAGTAGAACAGGCCCAGTCTTTTTTTTTCTTGTCATTTCTATTCCGTTCACCAGGGGAGAAAACAGCATTGTCCAAAACCCAAGCAGTTAATAAAATCTGTTTAGTTTAATTTTAGGCCAGAAATAAATTTCCATGACATGCGTTGTATTAAATTTTATCTAAAAAATGTACAAATCTCCATATGTTTCCTTCATTTTGACTGAATATGCTAGTGGTATACCAAAGGCAATGTGTTTCAATCATGCAATAGTACAGCTTAGCTTTGACAGAGTTAATACGAAAGTTTCATCTGTTTGATATAAAAATTATAGCTATTAGAGCCAAACTAATACAGTATACTGAAGCATTTTTCGGTACTTTAAATACTAACTTTACTACAGCTAGATTGGGCGCTTAAAACAGATTTAAAGGTTTATTTAGCTGTTTTTTTTTAACAGTTTAAATAACTGCATGCGCATGCAAACAACAATCTCCAAGAAAACCTACCAAATGAATCACTAAATTTGTTTTAACAGCCAAATCTGTAGCTGCGGTGGAGTTAATATGCAAGTACCTGCTCATTTTAATAATCAGTCAAAATTTTTAAATTTTTTATGTTAGCATTCAAATATAAAAACACAGAAAATGATTCAATTCAGATACAATGAACTCTCACTTATACACCGCCTCTTTTATGCGTCTTTTTCACTTATACAACGATTTTGAATGGTCCCAGCACATTCCATAACAAAATAGTGATAGTATCATTTGTTTATGCGTCGCTCTAAAGATAAATATTTCACTTATGCGTCGAAGTTTCCTTAAAATGTTAAAAAAAAATCTATTTTCTGTAAAAAAAAAGCATTTTTCTTCACTTTCCTATTTAATCTTTCGCCTTTATTGCTCACGAAAGACATTTTTTCCGCTTCAACTAGAGCTCGAAAAGAAACAATTACCTATTATGGATCGTTTTAAAAGGGAACAATTTGTAATTAGGTATGCTACAATTTTGTTTTCTATCTGTCATTGTAGTTACGCTACAGTAATTGCCAAACCGTAGTAATATGTCCCTTGTCTATAGAAACATTCTTATTCATTCTCTCATTAGAACCTATGTTGAGTTTTAGTCCTTTAAATAGGCTTGTTCACTTATACGTCTCTCTCACTTATGCGCCTTTTTCTGTTGGTCCCTTGGGCCGGCGCATAAGTGAGAGTTCACAGTATATCACAAAAATTGGTGCCATGAAGACTGTCAATGATATCACCACTGCAGTAACAGCAAACTTGACTATCCATCTCTACATTTCTCGTTTTTATGACACTATTTTAACTGTCAATTATGAGTTTTATTCATTAAGCGATATATGAAAACACACGAAAAATAAATAACTTAAAACATATCGCACATCCAGAATGAAAGGGGCACATCTCAAAAAATGCATTTTTTGGAAATATCTTAAAAAAGCATACCTTAGTACACCTTACATGAGAAACTGACCCTTTTTTTTCTAGAGTTAACAGTCGCAGCTAAAAAGCAACTTATGCCCTTGGGCAATTCCACAGAAATGGGAAACTGATGACCAATTTTTTAAAATCATTTTTTTCTCACAAATTAGGTATCATTTTAAAGCTTATGCGTTGCAGTATAAGAAAATAATACAAATTATAACAAGAGTTTAATCTTTTCAGAGTTACAAGACTTTAAACAAAGGTATAATGGACATGCTGCCACAACTCATTTTTGATAACTTGTTGAACTTAGTATTTCAAACTATAATTGCAATATTTTTCAAATTATAACTGCTCCAGATTCTTGCCACAACACTGTAGAACAAATGTACAATAAAAAATTAAACCTGAATTATTTTTTTTTTTCCTGAAGAAGCCTATTTATAACAGGCACTTTGACAAAATTACGTCCGACACCAAATTACCTAAATGTTTGTGCTGTATAAAATTGGATGGAATATTTTACAAAACATTTTACCTGCAAATAAGGATATCAATTACTGTTGAAAATGTGCAATCCAATCAAAATTCAAAACAACAGATTTTTATTTTTTCATGGTGTCGGACGTAAGAAAAAAATTACGTCCGACACCGCATTATGTCCGACACAGGGCTCGAAAATTATACTGCCCGACATGCCCGGGGCATGTAAAAATTCTGATCGGGCATGAATCTCCTGCCTTACATGCCCGACTGGGCATGCAATTTTTTGATCAAATATTTCTTTCCAAACTTTATTATTGTGTATTTTATTGAAAAATTACCATATATTAACATTAAAATAATTCTTTATCAGATATAAAGCTGTTAACTTAATTTTTTGTCTGATTAACATGTTGACTGCTCCAACTACGAGATAATTTATAGTATGTCATTTTAGCTCAGGAATTGAATTTGAGTTGGCTTGTAGGGTGATAGATTTGCTGTTTTTGTCCAGATTAGGATTTGTGTAGTATATTGATATTCAGTATGGATATATTGGCGCTCATTGGAGAGATGCCAGTTAAATCAAAACTAGTTGACAGGTACACTGGTTTATAGCCCAGCTACATATGCTACAAATTTTTTTGTACTTTGCAGTTAACGTATTAATGCTGTGCGATAAATCCAAATGTTTTTATTAATAAACAACAAAAATAAAACTGCATGTAAAACTATTAATTCGGGCATGTATTGTGTTACCTGGCACAGCATGTAAATATTTGAAGATTCTCGAGCCTTGCTCGACACCAACACTTTTTTTCATTCAGTACTTGTTCTAGCTACGGAATTACTCTAAATTGCCACAGAAGAGGTGAGGGACTGTAGTAATCCAATTTTTTTGCACTGCAGTCATTAAAAATGTCTTTATTAATAGTTGTTCTTTCTTTCAAATATTTCTTCTAAATCAGGAAATAGGTTAATCCAATCTACCTCAATACAATAGTTTCAGTGGCGAAAAGGTGATAATAAAATGTCATCAAAAATACAATTAATACTTATAGAGGCTTTTGGGGAACTGGTAAAACAGAAATGAAATTTTTTCCTTCACACATAAGTTAAATGAGAGCAAGCTAAGACTTTTGAGCAGTTAAAATATCAAGTCAATGGTGAAAATGTTGTAATAATGCAGCTTGATTTTTCTGAAAATGCTGCAATTTTACAGCAAAATGAGATTTAATCCGCACATTAGGTATATGTCTAAGCCATAGTTTTTTCAGCTCAGGCATGGATTTTCAAAGAAATCGCTAAAGTTTTGCCATAATTTCTGATACTTTAGATCACACTAAAATCACTGTACATAAATTAGTAAATTACCTTTTTGATTATATTTTAAAGCCAATTACCCAAGTATTCAAAATTTCTCAGATGGACCCTGTTCAGAATTTAACAAAGATATTTATTTTGCAACTATTATTTATTTGAACAGAAGTGCGATGTGAAATTAATCTGGGATTCTTTCGCAACGTTCCATGGGAAAGGGGTTGTCGGCGGCATAGGTGGTACAATAAAAAGAACTGTCTGGAGGAATGTACAAGCAGGAAAGCTGTTCATCAGTGCATAACGAGAGTATGCATCTATGGCTTCGTTATTATTTAAAGACGTGCATGTACACTACAAATCATCTGAAGAAATTATGTAGAGTTCCGCAACTTTGCTCCAATATTTGGAGAAAATCCATGTAGTTCCAAGTATTCAAAAAGAGATTTCCACCAATGAAATTTGAATTTCAGAAACTTCTTCAAAAACATTTATGACTTATGTTGTTACAGTGATATATCCGATGAATTTGAAGATATGGATTTTATTTCACATCTTAAAGTGAATGACTGGGTTATCGTTCTGTATGAGTCAGTTCGTCCCATACCCAGGATGCATTACTCAATTAAATCATGAAGAGAATGAAGTCTCTGTGGTGCATAGGGCAGGTCACTTTAAATGGCCAAAAAAAAAAAAAAAAAGCAGAATAAAATTTTGTGTTTGAAAGAAAATATTATTTAAAAAAAATTTCTGCCTATCCCAATTAGAAGTCAGGGACAATTTACGTTTAATGAAAATATTTAAAGTGTGATATTGAAAAATATCTCATATAGTGTCCGTTACCATATTATTCAATATTCGAACAAAAATAAAATTAATTTAACTTGGTATTTAAAACTTTTATTTACGTCCGACACCATGTAGTTTTGTACATATTATGTCCGACACCAAGATTTTACGTCCGACACCAATACCAAATTCCATATTTCAAGTCTTAATACTTCTGAAATTGAAAATTTTTTTCTGTGTTATTTATCTTTCATCAATGTTCTTTGGCATAAAAGTAGTTACAATATTACAGATTAAGCCATTGACCTGAATCTTAGATTTTAGTTTTGCAAGTCTCATTTTTCAGATTCAGCGCATACGTCCGACACCATAAATTGAAAATTTTTTGTTTAAATAAAATGTTTTATCAGAAATTCTTTTCATGGTTAATAATTCTACATGCATGGGAAAGTATGTAAAAAAATATTTTGGATAGTTTCAAAATTGTATACCACCAAAATTTATTGTTTTTTAAAGCAAATTTCGTACAATTCTTACGTCCGACACCGTGGAATTGCCCCCTTATCATTCTGTCGATTTTGAAGGGAGAATTGAGTTTGAAAGGGGCACATCTTTGAAAATCAGAGTTCGTCGAGCGTCATTGGTGCAAATTATGGATAGTACTTTTTTAAACGAATTAAGAAAACCATAATTTTCATTTGTTTTAAAATGACACTCGTTTTAATTGTTTGTTATTAAGTATAAATTGTTTTTGCACAAGTAATTTATGAAGGGTTCCTTTTTTTAGAACAAGAAGAATAGAATTATGTAACCTAGCGTCAAATCATTAGGAATTAAAATTTGATTTAATATCGTTCTGAAATAAAACAGCGATATGTGGGATAAGTCACGACAAGAACTTCAAAAAAATTTAAAGGATGTAAATGCCGATGCCCATAATAGCTATTTTGAGATGTGCCCCTTTCATTCTCCACGAAAATGGAGAATGAAAGCAGCACTTCTCATTAATTCCTGACTTATTTAAAAGTTGCCTTTAAACGCACACCATAGTCACCTAGCAGAACCTTTAATCAACCAAGCAATGAAAGTTTGGTTAGTTTTAATAATTTATTAGAGCCAGGGTTTACACAAAAATATGAGTGATGGAACAATTCTGATATATTTGAAATTAGTGTCAAAAATCACTCAACGAAACATTATAAATGTGTTATTTAACAAAATCTACGTTTGTCAGAGTTATCTTCACATCTTTTCCTTTTTATTCTTTAGAGTTTCTGCGATCAAATACCTACTGAGAAAGATTCAGATTATATTTTGAAAAAAAAAAATGCATACTTAAATTGAATGTAGAGAAATTTCCAATAACGCATGAAAGAGAAATAAGGAAGAAATTAATATTGATCATACACATGTCTCCATATCTCCGTTTCTATGTGCTCATGAAATTTTGCTTAATGCTCTCCTTGAGATCAAATACTTTTGGTTACAGAGCCTTTAGCTCATTTGTCAGATCGACCAAAAAAGCTCTAACAACACGCTCACTTACACAAATACTCACTTTTTCACAAGCACCGGGAGCGGCTCCAGTAAAGAAATCGGTCTTGCGCAGCAAAAAACCAAAAATTGTTTCCAGAAGCTGTCAAAAAACAAATAATAAAGCTATAAAACTGATTCTTTACATGCGTCAAGAAAACAAAAGTAGTTTTTAAAGTTTTGACAAAAGTCGGACTTGGCAACTAATTTCAATTAACAAAGCAATATATTTTTTCACAGTACCTGGGGAACACCACCCTCGTGCTGTTGAGCCATTGCTAAAAGCACACCATCAAACTGCTCCGGATCAGCCATCCTAAAGTATTTCTATTAACTAACTTAAAAACTTTATAAACTTTCACGAAAGTCTAAACAAACAGCGCAACTTCTATTAAAATCCGCACCACAAAATCGAAGAAGGATGGAAAATATAATAGCATTGCCAGATTCCTAGCGAAAGAAGTTTCTTTCCCAAGCAGAAGCACGGTTTAAATGGAGTGTTGTTTTCTAGAGAAATAACATGTGATAAGTTTAATGTCAGAGGAAGAATACTTTTGCCTCCTTGACTCTAATTCTTCAAATTTAAAATTTGCGAAAAAGGTTAACTTTTTAAAAGAAGGTAAGCGTTTCTTTCAGCCGTATATTTTTCATTCTTCTATGCTGATCAATAAAATTCGCAACTTCAATAAACTTTCGGGAGCTTGCGACCCCTCCATATCCACTACTGACCTAAGGCAGGAATTCAAGTGAAACAGGCGATCGCAAATTAAAATTACAATCGCTACTGGAAATGAATTACATTAGAACGTTTCTTGATAAAAACATCGTGACGTCAGCGTGACGTTTGTCTATGAAAAACGAGCTAGATAAGACGTCACAGCTTACTTGGCGAATAAGAGGAGATCGCTGACTGCTTGTGAGCTCTTATTGGCTCCACCCGTAGTGACGTCAGTGCCAAGTTAAGTTGATGATAATGTAATTCACTTCCAGTAGCTATTGCAATTCGAAGCGATTGCAATGGTGTTTCACTTGAATTCCTGCCTTAGTCAGCATAAGAAAACCGACAAAAAATTAAATAAATTACCAATAGATTACCAAGACCAATCCACTTACGTCACATGGGATTCATAGCTCCAATGAAACATCCACTGCTTTGTCCACACAAAATTGAAATGTTACCTCTTTGACTGATTTCGTGAATCACAGTAATTAGGCCCGTCCAAGGGCGTAGCTAGGGGGGTGCATCTGCACCTCCCTAGATCAGAGTCAATGGGAGGTCAGTGTGACCTCTCATTTTTTTTTTTACAAACGATTTTGTCCCCTTTCAAGCTTTTCATTGTGGTGCAGACAAATATGTTCGTATTTTATTATTAGGTGAAATTTGGAATTTCATTCGGTCATTGAGAGTCCCCTCCTTCGCCTCCTCTCCCACCAATAAATTTTAAGTCCTTGGCGCCAATTATCAGAGAATGCGCTTCATTCTTTACCTAACACGGATCCTTTTTCCAAACCCAAGTTTGTCTTTTCGCTTAAAAACAACTTTTTTTATCTGAGTATGTGAAAAATAAAAATTTTAGGGTGAAAGGTTGCTAGATGGTGATTCAAAGCGAAGGCAGACAAAGCGTATTATTAAAATGAATATTCGGAATTATTTTAGAGGTAAAGATTTCTAAAATTTCATTATCTTTAAAATGTCATATTGTCTTACCATCTTAAGAATAATAGAAAAATTTAACGATGTGATGTGACGTTTCATTACTTCCTCTTTGGTAGGCAGTAACGCTCTCTGTGCAGTGATGAGACTGAAAATACCAAATCTTGAGAAGAAGAAAAAAATAAATAAAATAAAGGAGTTCAGCCTTGCAATACTGTCTCACTGTTTTCAAATTTCATCAGCCAATTTGTATCGGATAAGAACTTTTTGGGAGGTCACAGTGACCTCCTATTGGGGTGCCATTGCTTGCACCCCCCTAACGTGAGTCCTGGCTACGCCCTTGGGCCCGTCATTTCGAATTTTTTTAGGGAGGGGGGAGAAAAAAGCATTATGCACGCGGCGTGTATTAGACCAAAAATAGCAAAATCCAAGAGCACTAACATGGAAAAACATTAATTTCCCAAAGCCGTGGGGGAAGGGAGGGGGCAGCAGTATCCAGAAAAAGATTTCGGGCAGGGACCAGTTCTCACATTGCTCTAACACACATACATTTTTCTATGTATTTGTTAATATGTTATGAGTCTGTTTTCTTACTGATCTTGCTGACATTGCTTGATTCTTGCTGACACACAAGAAATAGAGGATAGGGGCCCCTCATGCTGTTTCTTATTGCATGTGTTCTTAAATTTTATTTTACTTGTTAATTTTTCTGACTGACCATAATGTGGTAGGGGAATCAAGAGAAAGATGCAATACACTCTTTCAAGTTGTGTAGAATTTTCATAATTTTAGGGGGCTCGAAGGTTTCTTCCCCTGGGAAATAAAAAAAAAAAGTTTTGACATTTTGAGGCCTTAAATAGGACAATGGGGACTTCAAAAAGTATTAGAAAAATCGACAAACAAAATCCTTATAAATGTTCTGCATTCTTTAACAAATTAAGATCAATTTAAAAAAATGTACTAATAAACGATTGATATTAATCGACAGAGAGGAAGAACGAGGGAGGAAAAAGCTTAACGCATCATCACTTGCTTATATCGGTTCTTAGTTTTTGATTAGTTCCCCCAACTCACGGACAGACACAGTGCATTATAATATAAAGTGACTAATAGTTTTTCATGCATAAAATCTTTTAAGAGAAATAGTATATAGATTTAAAAAAAAATTAACGAGAGAGTAATATTTTGGCCATTCAGTTAACTAATAGTTTATTTATTTAATAATAGATAAAATTGAAGCACTTTTTAAAGAGTTTCAAAAGGGTATTAAATGATTTTCAAAGGCTATAGAACAGTAAAAATTATTTGAAGCATTTCATTTTCAGTTTGCAGTCTCTGACGTTTTAATAGTTGATTGTACTGTCTCACGAAATTGTTAAAACTTTGAAAGACACACCTGTTTTAAGTTAAAATACATATTAAAAAATATTTATTTTACAATAATTTCTTTTTCAATCACAAGTCTTGCAGAAAACGAAAAAGAATAAAGGTAGTGTAATATTTTTTTTTTCGTGCTTAACAGCTTAACATAATGATGGAGGAAGCAGCTACAAAGGAACTTCCAAAATACTGAATTCGGTGTTCAATAAATAGTCAGTAGTGAAATATGTGAGTCACAAAAAACTATTTTGGGAAATATGATACAAAAAGTGCTGGAACACTATTTTTGCATTACGCAAGGGGATTTTTGTTTTTTTAAATCAAGGAGCTGAATTTCATGCAACTTGATCCCCCTCCCTTGCCTCATTTGTGCTAGAAACTTTAAAATTCAAGGTTTACAGCCTCAATTAACAAAATTTTCAAGATTTTCAAGCATTTGTAAGTGACATTTTTTTAAAGTAATATTTTTGAAGGATTAGGGGGTCTCCCAATAAAGTGGAGGGTCGGTGAACGTATCCGTTTTTGTGTGCTCCCGTTGGTTGGAGCCATGTTTAACTATCAGGGGCGGTGGATACAAAGGAGGGGCGACCCCCTCCCTTAGGGCACTCTTTACCCGTAATTTTTCGTTTTTAAAGTTCTAAAAATGCAATTTTAATTAGTTTTAGTGAAGTTGGGGGAAGAAAGACTGGGGCTCTCCTCCAGAAATGTTTCAGAATTTAAGTCCAAAACCTTTATGATCAATTTTTATCAGTATGCATAGAAAAAAGTAAGAAATAAAAATCAATCGCCCCTCCCTTGAAAAATTTCTGGATGCGCCCTTGTTGGCTATTAAAACCCCTTGAGGGATACAGATGCTAATAAATGGAGAACAACAAAATACCCTCTTAACTGAATCAGGGCCGTCAAAGGGGCTGCTGACCAAACGGACAAGTAGCTTATCTTGAGCCTGAATTGATTTGGAGAGAGCGGGAAATGTTAATTAGAGTCTTGCTTTCAAGTATGTTTTACAGCTAATAATGATAATTTGTATTGTCAATTTTTTTTTTGTACTTGTTGAAATTTTCTCTCGTTTAATAGTTACAAAATTAGAAAGAAAAAATTTCATTTATTTTTTTCTGTCATTTGAAATTAAAAAAAAAAAAAGAAAATGTTGTTTTCTGTTTTACATTACAAAATATTTCGGGTTTCGAGGAAGGAGGGAAAAGGTGGCAATTGATCCCCTGCCTTTGACCCCCCAAAATGACGGGCTTAACAACACCGATTTCTTTCGCATCTTTTTGGCTCATAACACGCAGAGTTTTTGCCAAACTTTCAGCAATAGGAATATTATACTATGCTGAAATTAAAAGTAAAAATTTTGTTAATTTGACAAAGTAGGAACATTAAAAGCACTTAGCTTTTCTCTGCACATGCGCGAACAATAGTAATTTCTAACTTTCAATGTTTTAGCCATGTGTATAAGATAACTTTGAAAACAATTCCAGTAAATTATATGTTGGAAGAAATATATTTTCGTAATTCCGCTCTTGAGTTAGCCTCCCGTAAAAATTATACACTTAGCTCACACACACACACACACACACAGATTCCTAAATAAGGAACGTCTCTGTAGGTATACAGGAAAGTAGGCTCGTTTAATTCTTGACAGAACTCTTGTAAATTTGAAAGAAATTTAGTAGTCAATCTGCATCAATATTCTATATTTCCAAACGGATTTATTTTTTTCTTAAAAAAAAAATTCTGAGATATATATTTATAAATATTTTTTTTTGCCCCGCAGATGAGTAAAATTTGGCATGTTTTAATAAATTTTTTTTCCATTTAGACCAATCAAAGTAACTGATTGCTGCAGAATCAATATGTATCACCAAGAACAGGATATTTTCTGTATATTCAAACGAAAAAAACAGCACTTTTGCCAGATAAATTGTTTTAGATTTAGAGAATACTTTTTAATGGTGATTTTAGCAAAAATAAAAATCAATTTTGCAAAAAAAAAAAAAAAAAAATCCTGACGAGATGGAGAAAGATGCAGTCTAATTTCGTTATGAGCTCACCACAAACGATCAGAAATAACTTATTTTGTATTTATTAAAAATTTAATTTCGTAGGCCCGAGTTATTAGCATTAAATTTGGATTCAAAATAGCTTGAAATAACTTAAATCATTCGTTCCTCTAAACAGCATAAGAACTTCTCTTGAGTTGAAAATTGCAGTAAACCATTTAATTGATGCAAAAAGTTAATTAAAAATCGACCGACTCTTCATTCAAGTACTTCGAAGAAACCAATTTATTAATTTTTTTAAGAGAGTAGAAAATATCTTTTCTTCTTTGGGAAAAGTAGCGTTATTCTACGGTTGCTAGACAACGTGATTCGAGAGTCAAACACAAAGGCTGTGATGAAATGTTTCGTTGATTTCCCTCTGTCGAAAACAAAGATTTTGCATGCGTTCTTTTCCATCTATTTCAAAAGAGGAATAACGTTTTAGTCAGGTAGGCTATCTCCTATTCTACTTAAAAAGCTTAAGGACATAAATTTATGTAAGTAATCAGATTTTTAAAACTAGTAAATAGTTTGACTTGTACAGTTGACATTCAAAGCGAAAATGAAAATTAAAAAAGAGAATCATGCCGAAAGCAGTGAGTTATCGTTTTTCAGTCGGGGCTAAGGCAAAATTTCATGCAAAGTTTCGTCCTTGTTATGGACTCATCAGTCTGGAATAGTCAATAACCGAGCTGCAGGCAGATGTCTCACCATTGCAGCTGAGATTACATCCAAACTGGTGGTGAAAATGATTTCGCACTCCAGCGAGAGTCCGATGCTGTTCAATTCGTAAAATTAAGGTACATAAAAGCCAGGGGCGGATACAAGGGAGGGGCGGTGGGGGCGATCGCCCCTCCCTTGAGGGACTCTCATCCAGTAAATTTTAAACATTGAAGTTCAAAAAACTTAATTTTAGGCGAGTTATAATGAGGTTGAAGGAAGGAAATTTAAGCTCTCCCTCGGAAATATTTCGAAATCGAAGTCCGAACCTTATGTGATCAATATTTACAAACCAATATGCATAGTAAAAAGTAACTTATGAAAGTCAACCGAACCTCCCTTGAGCAAGTTCTGGATCCGCCCTTGATAAAAGCTTTGGTAATAAGCAGTAGGTTACCGCCCTTTAGCCAGGGCTAAGGCAAGATTACAAGCAATATACCGATAGCCCAGCTACGAAATCCAGAGACTTTTCACTTTTCACTTCGGAGTCCCCAGTACCAACCACAACTCGTGGTTTAACCGGTTAGATGGGCCCTGAAGAGATTTTTTGATCCAGACCAAGGGTCGATCAAACCCCTGGCCCAGTACCCCCCAGAGGTATCGTTTCACTTGGAGGACTTTGTAACCACGACCCTTATTTAACGTCTCCAAGCCACCATAAATAACGACGGTGGATCTTTGATAGACTAGGATCGAACCCGGGACCCTCCGGTTACGAGTCGGACCCCTTACCGATCGGGCTACCATGGCATCGAAATCCAGAGACTGCAGCTTCTCCCTCACAGTCTCTGGATGTCACAAGCGGGCTGTCGGTATCCAGCCCAGTGATTATGCCTTTTTTGAGGGTGCAGAGAAGTTAATGCCAGTGGTACGTACATAATTGAAATCTTCGCATAGCTCCGAATAAATGCATATCAATGTCACATTGCCTAGTGGGGAGTTTTCTTTGCTTAAAAAAAAGGATAAATGTATAAAACGAAACTGAAGACAAACAAACTTGTGATAAGCCTAAAACCAGCTTAATTGTTTTTATTGTCAATACCATTAGGGCCGTGGTTTCCCGATCGGTAAGGCGTCGGACTCGTGTCCGGAGGGACCTGGGTTCGATCCCAGCCGATCAAAGATCCACCGCCTTGATTAATGGTGGCTGGGAGGCGTTAAAAATGTCGTGGTCACAAAGTCCTCCAAGTGAAACGATACCTCTGGGGGTGCTAGAACCTAGGGTTTGCTCGACCCTAGGTTCTGGTTCAAAATTAGAATAGAGCGCTCTTCAGGGCCCTATCCCGGTTAAACCACGAAGCTGTGGTAGGTACGGGGGACCTTGGAGTGTGAAATGAAATGTCAATACCATTACGTCATTCTGACACCATCCACTAATAAACTATGATGGTTATTCTGTTTATTTTATTTTTTTATTAATTTTTTTTCTTATTATTAATGTGAGGTTTATATTATTGACGTGTAAAACGTGCTTTCGAGCTTTTTTTTGAATTGAAAATTTGTGTTTTAGATTTAATAAAAATAATTACTAAAAAAATTACTTTTGAAAAAAAAATATTGACTGAGCCCAGAAACATGCGGACGCTTCGTCAAGAGCTCATAGAAAAATTGCGAGACAAAGTTCATAACAATCTTTTCATTTTGAGAAATTTTTCTTTCAGTATTCGTTACAACATCTGCGTGCTGCCAGATATGTCGAACAGTTTATTGAAGTCATCCCCAGCTTGGTACATGAGACCTCAACATTTGCGTCATAGCAGAGCTTCCATCCCAGTATTGGAGAAACCACCCAAAACTACAAACGCCGTCCCCTTGGATGAAGAATACTTTATTAGACAGTACTGCCCGGTGACTTTAAACCATTTACTTCCGGATTTGCAACTGACATACTTGAAAACACGCTCCAATGGTATATTAGAATATGAAAAAGATTTGAAATCGAAATTCGAAAAGCATTTGGATGAATCTCATAAACAAATATCCTGTTGCTCTTCAACGGAATCAGAATACGAATCTGAAGAAGAAGATTTTGCTGTTAAAATACAAAACGACTTGAATTCTTCAAAAATATCAAGCAATAATTCCAAAAACAGCGTAAAATATTTGCTTCTTCCAAACAAGGTGAACTATCCTGATGAAAAAATGGCAGAATCTTTGTTTCCGGAAGTAATATTGAACAACAGCAGGTCCTTAACAGCATCACCGATGCTGACTAAAAATTTCTGTAGAGGTTGTTTGAATGAAATAGCCCAAGCGACATCAATTGCGAAGAACAAACCATTTGCCTCAAGTCGCAATTATGTGCCATACGTCATGACACTCCAGCCATTTAAAGATAAGACAGATGTACAAAATGAGAAAGTAGATTTTCCTTCTATTAGGAGTAAAAAAAACAGGTCAAAAGTGTTACCAATCAAACTGACAAATTTATCTGAAATTGATAAACAAAAGGAAGAGCTGCAGCATGTCACAGATTGTTGTGAAGTTCTTGGAGGAAGTACTGTCAAACCTTCTCCTTCCAGGTAAGCAATTAAATTTCTTCTACTCTCCCTTCTAATGACAGCTTTTATAGTGGTTCTTTGATTTTAGTTTCATTTTATGTCTCAAGCAGGGGATTCTATTTCTATATTTTAGAGATAAAATTCGGAATATAGCGTTATCAATCTTAGAACAGTTCTTAAAACTTGCTTTTTGAGCAATCAATTTACTTTTATTCTTCTAAAAAGTGTTATCTTTTGTTTTACAGTATTTATAGTATTTAGTATAGTATGCTATAAATACAGTAAAACAAATGGTATTATAGTATTTGGTATTTTTAATCTTATTTAGCAATATTATAAGACAAGACAAATAAAGGTAAATCTTAATTGGTATATTTCCCTAATTGCTATTAGGAATTTTGCTTTCCTACTCAGAGTGATTTGAGCTTATCTTTTTTTTAATATGAGATAATTAGTTTATTACAAGAAGACAAAAATATCAATTGATTTTCAAGATGAACCAGCGAAGATATTTTTGCTAAAGTTCTATATTTTCTGAAAAATATATTCAAATGACGCTAAAACTTATGTTCTAATTAAATATTTGAAAATATTTGAAGCAATGGAGAAAAATGTTTTACCGCACGAACAGTAAGAATGAGGAAGTGTTCAAGAACATTAAGGAATCATGGCCTATATTTCTGTTTTCTCACTTTGAAAGACTCTAAGTTTGCACTCGGAGCTATGGTAACATGTCAAAGATAACTTTTTTCCATATCAACGTCACCTCATTTTACTGAACTTCGCCATTTCAGCGAATTTCAATAAACTCAAATATTTTGACTAAGTAATCAGACAGAAAAAAAATGATTTTTTTTTTTGACTAAAAGTAACATAATTCACGAAGCCATTTGAGTTCAAGATAAGGACACGATTCTCAAAATATTCTTTTTATAGCAGTACACCCACACTCTTCGAGTTACTCCAAAGACAAGAGAAATGGTCGAAATATTTGACATTTCATATCGGTTTTAAATTACTGGTTTAATTTACATCCTGTATAATAGAGCACAACCCTTTTCTTATTTTTTTTTTTAGAAATAGAAAGGGGCAACAGATTTCGACATCACCACCCATATTCTTAAAGGAGTATTCCGCCAGCTGGAATAAGAACTCGAGCTGCATTCGACGTTCTAGATCCAAATCAACACCCTGTTCAATTCCACGTCAATATTCTGATGTTCCGTGTCACGAGAAGGATCGACAAATTCCGCCATCTCCTTACTTGGGTCTGCTGGCGAGGCTCAAAAGAGAATGCCTGAAAATGGAAGAGCAGATGCTTCTCAAAGAAAGACAAATTTTAGAAGTTGAAAGATTGCGCCCTCCTGCTAAGAGATGGTAATTTAAGAGTTATTAATTTTTCTTGTCTCTTTGTTTCTGTTCCAATGATGAACATCAATTATCCCCCCGCTTTTTTTTTTCAAGAGCTACATTTTACCAATCAAAACGTGAAATATGGGAATGAAGTGTCCTCGCCGAAATCTTTCTGAACGAAGAAATTTTGTGCAAATTCAAACTGTTAATTCAAAAGTTACTAGGGGGTTGGGGGCAGACAGACAGACTGACCGACACACATTTTTCTCATCTCAAAATCGTGCTTCCCAATTTTTATTTTTTCGATATTCATTTGATTAATTTATTTATTATTGTTATTTTTTTAGACTTACATTTTTCTGGACGCTATTTTAAAGATGCATTAAGCCCCGTTTTTATGCTTTTTACGTCTTTCTTTTACTTTAACAGGAAAGTAGGTTAAAGCATTAAATATTAACTAATATTAAAATATGATACGACCAATAGTTATGAGTAATTAATTGATTTGTTGTGAGTTTTATTATTTTCAGTGATATGGAATAGAAGATAAAATGATGAATCAATTAGGCTGAAGATATAAATTTATCATATGTTTTGATACACAATTGGAAAAGCTTTAACAATCTATAAAACACAATTTAAAATTTACAAACACGAAAACAAGAAACATTTTGTAAACATTAATTTGTTGACAGATTGTTTGTCTTTAACATTTACAACCTTAGGAGTTCATAGTATTTGATTAAAAGTTGACAGAGCTACCATATTCCTATATAATCATTTTCGCTTTTTTTCAGCTTTAAAAATCATTACATCACTGACTCCGTTTGGAAAAGTTTCACCCAATGGGTCAATTTTCTTATATTACAGTCATTGTTCAAAAAACAACCCTTGATTTCCAAGCAATCCTTGATATTTTCTTTTCAGAGTTAGAATATTTTCAACGTTCAAAAATGTTTAGGCTAGAAAATTGAGTAAAACATTATCAAAAATCCTAGTTTCATCATCCAAAAAATCATTCTTAATTTTATTTTTTTAGATAAAGTTCACCTGTCACATGCAGGGAACTTTCCAAATCCATTGCTGTAATATTTAAATATATACATATACTTTATTTTCCTATTAATTCTTTTCAGGGTTAATTTCAAAATATAACAAATAGTAGGATGTTCCACAATAAATAAATAAATAAAAAATAATTTAAAAAGAAGGATAAAAGAAAATAAATAAAAGCAAATCTTGCAAGTGACAGTTCTATGTGTTATTTCAGTTGTAATATTTAAAGTTACTAAGAAAATATTGCCTAAGTAAACACACAAATATGACTTCTTAGGCAAAAAATGTTGTTTATTGCACATTTTGAAATGAAATTTTGAGTTCTCACATACAGGACAAAATGTCTGCTTTTCCCCGGAATGGTCCTATAAGCGTTGTTTTCTATAATGATAAGTATTAAGGCTACAATCTGGTCAGTTTTAATTCCTAGTAAATAAAAATTTGATTAAAAACTTAATCTTTATGTATGAAAATATATTTTCATTTTGCTGTTTTATGTCAAACTTTTCTTTTGTGCAAACTGGTTTTTCCTTATACCAGTAATAATCGACGTTAGAAGGGAAGAAGCACATTTAAATTTAGTTCGTTGTTCTATTTATAGGTATGAAATGAAAAATCAACAATTTCACAGAGAAATGCAGAAAAATAACGTTTATTTGAACAATGAGAAGATTCTACCCTTGATTGAAGAGAGAAGAAAACAACTGTATGATGCACTAATGACATGAAATAAAATGATATTTCGTCAGTTTCCTGTTTAACCACTTAGATAATTCGGGCAATCAACAAAAGACACGAGAATTTAAGTAACGATTATAAGTGGTATATACAACAATAAAGGCGGTCTGGGTCATTTATTCCTACAGTCAATACTATTAGCGAAAACAATTTTGGTTAAATGCGGTATTTAGGCACGTTTTTTTGAGCTGTTTTTCATAAGATAGCACGATTAATTTTCCAAAAATATCTTTTCTTAGCCAAAGGTTCTCTTTAGTTTTCAAATTAGAAAAACTGCTTTAAAAAATTTATATACTATATTTAATTTATTTTATTTTTTATTTATTACGCACATCATTACAATTAAATAGTTTTTGAGGTAAATAAAATACAATTCTCACGTCAAAATTGAAATATTGTTTTGAGACTAATTTTGACTCGGTCAGAAAAGGGTTTCCTATTGGTAAAACGCTGCTTAGTTAGACCACAAATTTAAAGCGCGTTTGCACGCCACAATTCCGTCACTTGTCTTGTTCTTTCACATATCTGACACATTTCTTTTTTTTTTTAATTAATACACTAAAAGAACACTATTTTTTACAAAGCATTTTTCTACATTTTTCCAATCATGGGAGCTGTAACCATATCTATATACATAAAAGACTACTTCTGAAACCGTATGTCCGGGGTAATCTTCCAAACTACTGGACCGATTTTAACCATTTTTGCACCGTTAGATAGCTACAGTAACAGAGAGCAGGATAAGCTATAATTTATTTCTAAAAAGCTTAGTTTAAAAAAGTTATTATGGAAAATAGTAAATTTCATTAATTTCCCCATTAAATAATTAAATTTTCAGTGCATTGTTGCAAAAATTTGGTTGCCATGCAACAACAATATTAATAGTAATCATGGTGAAAATTTTGAACCTAGGCTTCGCTGGAGTAAGTATGAAATTTATTGCTTTCTTAGGATTTTTATATTCATTTATGCCAATAATCGCTAACGTGGTAAATAAAAAGGGAATTGATTTCGGCAACACATAGAAAATGGAAAGTGTTTATAGTCAAAAAAATTTCTAAATTAGGTACATAAGATGTTTTCACCTCACCAATGTTGTCACGAGGATAGAAACTAATAATGGGACTTATTTAACGAGCAATATTTGGAAATGGTTAATTTCAGTGCGATTGATACTGTAAATATATATTTATTTTAATATACCAAGCTTATAACATTTCCTATTTACTCAAACATTATTTGTAGCTTGCTATTTTTTTTAGCTTGCACTATTTTTTTTATAGTTTATCCATAACATAGCCATTGTTTACAGAAGTAGCCATTATGTTTATAGATATGCACTTAGTGTTAGGAAATTTATGAATGAGTTTCACTAAACCACCCTACACCAACAGAAACCCGGGCAGGGCCGGGTACCCGGCTAGTAATCAATAAAGAAGTGTCACGTCAGCGAAATGTTGTTTGTGCGATGAAAACACCACAAACAAAAATATTAATAAGAATTTTACTTCAGCTTTGTTATTTTTCCGGTTTCTCTTAAAATTTCTTTTTGTCTTGAAAGCCGCTTTTTTTTGGTTCCCAAACATTTTTTCCTCATGAAAAAAAAAAAAAAAGATGCTAAACTGAGTTTAAAGCAAGGTGCTTGAAATTTCTTTTAAAACAATCTGTAAATTGCAATTAAAACGCTAAAATTGAAGCACATGAAATTCAGGCGAAAGTTTTCGCCGAGAAGCTTTGTTTTAGATAAAACAAAGAGTCAATGAAACGGATTTTTTTTTGTTTGGTATGAAACGATTTAGCTATACGATGATTTTGAAATGCAAAATGCTAGTTTCCTAAAAAAAGGAAATATTAGGTTGGTGCGTATGAAATGTCGGATTCTCTTTACATGCGGACGTTTGTCACCCTGTTTTCGTTATACTTTTGTCTTTGGCATAACCTCATTCATAGTCGTATTGTCCATTGCCAGAGACTCATTTCAGCAAAATAGGTTTTCTCGATTCTGCCGACACACAAAACAATTGCGAAACTGAACGAACTGGAATATGAAGTTTTGCAGCATCCACCATATTCACCGGATCTCTCGCCGACCTATTTTCATTTTTTCAAGCATTTAGAGCTGTTTTTAAGGGGCAAACACTATGAAAATGAAGACAGTCTAAAAAACTCGATGTCAGAGTTTATTAATTCCAAAGACCAAAATTTTTTTAAGACAGGCATCTACGCTTTAAAATCTCGTTGGTAGAAGTGTATTGAAGCGAATGGAGCATACTTTGATTGAATAAACAGCTTTTGAAGAAAGAAACCAATCACTTAAGAATCCGACATTTCATACGCACCAACCTAATACTTATCTCATTCATTTCTACAAAGAAAAATTCAGCATCCTTATTTGGTATTGTAGATAATAAAATGCAAAAATGTATCCTATTAAACCAGATTCAGACATTCAACAGGAAGCAGCATCAAGAGAAAATCGTAACATTCATAATTCGACATCAGGTACCGTGTGAAAAAAAAATTAACTTTTCGATAAGAGCCCCGATAATTACGGCACTGGCACATTATAACTCACAATTCACGAAGTTGACGATCTTCAAAAAGAAAAAAAGAAGAAGAAGAAGACAACGCGAGCAAGCAGTCAGGAAGAAAATTGACAGATCATCTTTCACCCATCGATCGTGACATGCGTGAAATGCTAATAACAACAAGATGCGAAGCGTGAGCGCGAACGTGTTTTACAAACTGAAGTCCGTTTCTTGCTGGATAATTTTCAATTTATTTTGATTTTAGGTCAACCGACTTGATGAAATTAATGTAGGTCACCACTACTTATAGCGGTGATGTTCTGATAACATTATTTTTATGAGGATGATTAAGTATTATAATTAGAAAGTTGCTAATAACTGTTTAAATGAGAAAAAATGTGTGAGAAGTTCAGTTCAAACCTTATCTTACACGCGTAACTCACCAGCAGTAGAGTCAATTTTGTCCTCATCATCTTGAGCAGATCTGCATTCAAACCGAAAATAGAGACGGCACTTGGTATGTGCGAACGATTAACGATAAGAGAGCAGTCTCCTATCTTAAAGTGTGGAGCTAAGGAATTAAATGATCAGACGTTTCATTTTTAACGGGAAAATCATGATTTTAAGTAGCTTCTCCTGTTGTTCCAGAGCATAACCTCGAGACTTACAGATGTCCCCCTTTCTGGAAAGAAGTCAACTAAGAGTCAAGGCTTTCAAAAAAAAAAAAAAAAAAATGTTATTTTTTATCCATGGATCAATGCAATTTTGGCAAAATTTCTTCGACTGGTGTTTCTTCTCTTCGTTTCCCGAAAAAGAAGACAAAAAGAAAGAAACCCTCTAAATTTGTTAATACAAGTAGCTTGACTACTTAAAACAATTTTTAAATGTAAAGGTAAATTGTTATCATATTTCTTATCTATATGTAAATCTCTTTTTGAAAAAGCTTCTAGAAACAGTTGAAAAGAGAGGGGTAAAAATGCTAGACACAACTTGAAACTAATTGGATGACTCACTTCAGTGTTGCAAACCTTCAAAGTTCGAAATACGGATCAGAGATCCAAAAATTGCGCGGCATTAGCATAAAAAATATAGTTAAAATCTGAATATTTATTTATTTTTTGCATTAAAAAATGTTTTAAACGTGAATTGGTAGAAATATGAGAACAGGTCTAAAGTTAACGCTGACCCTTATCGGTCCACAGAATCTATGGTTGTAAATCCCAGACTTAGGGGCTAGAGTTGGACAAATATAATAACAGGGATCGGACCAACGTAAAAACTAGAATCGTGCAATAATTTTTGCATTATTGCCACTCAATACGTTTTACCTTTGTTCAGAACTAATATAACCCTTAAAAGAGTCTTTACTTTTGAATAGATCGGAGTTATGAGGAACCCCTTTTTTAATGCAAAAGCTGTCAGCTCATGGATGTAAAAATATCCTTAAGCTCATAATAATTTTCATCGACTGTCTATATCCTTAAGCTTACATTAACTTTCATTGGATGTCTTTATATCCTTTTACATCTTTTGTTTTTTTTTTACAGGGATTCCTTGCAACCATGAAACACATGTCAGTATTTTTTTTAAATACTCGTATGTGCTTTTTTAATGCTGTGCATCATATTTTTACTTTTTGGAACAAGAATAGTTTTTTAAAATATTGTAAAATATTCTATTATTAATTGGAAACTTATAAGTATTTATGGTTATAAAAACTTGGCTGATTTTTTGAAATTTATATAATAACGTTAGAGTTATAAAACGGATTATTTTGTTAACTTTGAGAGGAAGCTAATATCTCTTAGCTCGTAGAATTGCAGTTTTTGGCATGAACATGTACATTTGTTTGACAAATTATATCCGTAACGAGGCAAGAAATATACTAAGCGAACTAAATATAACAGCCACGCTTGGGTAGACGTGCATAAGCAGAGTCCCCTTATTATTGTTAGCTTGTGAGAAACATAAACTCACGAGTGAAACTGCTTAACTTGTATATCATTCAAAGGGCAACTAACTGAGGTGAACATGAAAAACTGACGTTAACATTCATTTTTATTTTAATGCAGTTTTAATTTATTTTTGTATTTCTCATTAACGGTTTTTAAAAACGAAGCAGCAATTTAAACATGCCATCTAGTTCATATACCAAATAATACACGGCTTCCGTAACCAAAAAATGTAGTTTATTTACTTTGCTTTTCCGGTTCTTATTGTAATGAAACAGCCTCCTTTCATTTTCTGAAAAGTTGAATTCCTACTTGTCCCAAAATAGTGCCATCAACAATCAAACAGCAGATCAGTTTAAATTTAAACTCACTCTAGAGACCCAGTTGAATAACCTCAGAGGGCCACCAAAGTTCTTCTCGGTTAAAGAGATGATGTGATTATATCCCCATCTTAACCAGTTTTCTGATCTTTGGTGTCCATTTTACTTTCTCTGACCGGATCTCTGATGGCAGTTGAGGTCAAAGTTAAAAAGCAGATTTTTCGCGTTTATTGTTTTTAGCGAGGTCGAAGTTGAAGTGGCGACCCATAATCAGCCCATTCATGCGTTTCGTCTGAATAATGTCGCGTTATTGATTATGGTAACTATATTTAGGAATGACAACTGTCGTTGGGATAATACACAGAACTGATTCGTGTAAAGCACAAATTCTGTGAATTTTACTTTTTTAGGTGATTGTATGATATATTAGCGAGGAGTTTTTTTTCTTTCATTTCTCAATTTTTAATCAATTATTTTTAATCGGTAGGTAACTAGATAAAAAATGTTTTTATAAATTACTTATTAAAATTATACTACTTAATATTACATAAAAATTATACTACTTAATATGAAATAAAAATTATATTACTTACATAAATAATGTATGGCATAAAAAGAGAGTAGAGGTACCAAAATTAAAAATACAAGTCGTTTTCAGTGATTTTTGAAGCTTTGTAACTCAATTCATTTCAAAATGGAATGTTAAATCAAATATATTCGCAAATATATTTGTTTTTCTGGTTCAGTAAACATTTGGAAACGTTTGTCAGTTTTAATATAATTTATGTTAATTAAAATATTCTCTGTTTAACTTTTTAAGTTAATTTTGTTGAAATTTCTCAAACCATTTTGTGTTCATTTACAGCATGTGAATAAAATAAATTAAGACAATTTATCTCTTTTTTTCGAGTTTTAATGAGTTAAAACACATTAAATACATGAAATCACAAAGGAAACATATACCATAAATGAACATTTGGCAAAATACAAACATGATGTGTTCAAAATGTCATTTCTCTGGCATAGCAATTATCAACTATTTGGCAGTGACAATGCTTATTTTCCCTTTTACGACAATTTTCTCCAATTTGACACTTTGAACTATGTAGCGTACATGTAAATAGCAAAACTTGTTTCCTTTTCCAGGCTTATATTGCATCACAATTTATTTGACCACTAAGGGAAATATTTTGAGTCTGATACAACGCACAACCCATATTGAAACATTGTTTTGCTTTGTGTACCAAACATCAGCATATTAAAATATTTCAAGCACATTTTTATCACATCACAATTCTCTTAATTACTAAGAGAAGTGAATGTGTAGTGAGCATACTGTTACCCATTCCATGTATACAAGAACATAGGATTGATGAATTCTGAATGAGAAAAGCTAGTGGTTGCTCAGACATTTATCTGCCCCCCCCCCGCCCTTCTCCCTAAAAAAAACTTCTATGATTAAAAAATTAAAAACCACAATTGCTCTGAATTTCGAAAACGTTTAGTAGAAAGTAGCTCAACCAATTTCATAAAAAGAAAATTAAAAAAAAAATAAATAAATAAATAAATTAAAAAAAAATGGACGGAATAAGTTATAAAATAATTTGATATGCAGATTTTCAAGATTTTTCAAGCAAAAATTATCTTAAAATCAATTAAGCTGAGATATTTAAAGTTACTGTAAAAGCGTAAAACTTTGCTTATGAATATTTCTAAGCAACTGTATTTTTAAAATAGTGATTAATATAAGATACACTTAAATACAATGAATGCACTACTTAATATGCTTATTAAAAATAGTTTTGTCAAAGATAACATAATTGCATGGATTTATCAACTGATATGAGACAGAAAAGAACAGTATAATGGTATATTTCACTCTATTGAACCAATGTTTAAGCATCTGATACTATACTGCAAATACAATGGTCATAATATCGTATTTACAACAATCTAACATAAACAATGATGGTTGTAATGGTGATATTACGTATTCGCATCGTAACTCGAACGTGAATGGCTACAAACATGATAGTCTCATCATATTAAGATTTTGACTACTTAAAGTTCTTCTCTTTGAGCAAATTACTTCTTCAAAAGCAATGTCTTCGTGCAAAAACTAACCTGAAGTTTAATATACGTTTAGTAAAATTTATAAAATTAAAAAATTATCTTAGGATTGCAGAAAAAAAACTACATTTTACCAACTTAATTATGTATATACATTGTTTATTTTTTGAAGTAATTCTAAAACAATATTCTTAAGCTACTTTCTCATGAATCCCATAGGGTGAATATTAACTTTATCACAATATCTTTCGATAACTCATACATCATATTTTAACGTCCCAAATGAAGTAGTTTTTCAACTTTCTTTTAACCAGGCCCGTCTTTTCAAGTATTTCCAGGGGGGGGGGGAGGAGACAAAGGGTGCAAACACAATAAAATTTCATCGGAAAACAACAAAAAACACGCCCCCTATATGCAAATACTGTGATTTCTCAAAGCCAGGGGTGGCAATCGACCCCCCCTGACCCCCCAAAATGACGGGCCTGCTTTTAACATTTATCAAACATAATAAATTCACACGAAAAAGTTCCTAAAATCGGATTTTCTCCTTGTGTTAACAAAAAATTCGACCGACAAAACAGGTACATTTACATCAAACAGTAATAGTAATGCCTAAGAAATACTAAACACACTGAGTAACAAAAATCATCTCATTTCTGCTGTAATAAATCCCAACACTGAATTTTTCATATTGTAATTATTTGGCACGGAACTAACTATTCTCTAACTACAGGTCGCCAACCATTGTAACTAATGGCTGCTTCAGATGGAACAGAAAATTGTTGACTGTAGGTCCTACCATCGTTTCCGTTGATCCTTTGATGTTCAATATTTTGGGGATTTTGAGGTACGTTATTAAACAAATTTCGTCCATTCCTTTCTTGGTTGTGGTTTCCTTTAACACCAAAATTCTGTTGTGGATCATTAAAAACTCTTTGTTGAGATATTACTTGAGGGTGGTTTGGAGTGTTCGAAAATTGTTGATGTTGATTTCCATAATGGTTTGCTGGACGATCTTCTCGAAGGTTCTGTTGATTCGGTCTTTGGTGAGCATTGGTAAGAAAGAAGTGTTGATTCGAGGGACCTTGATTGGTCGGATAGTTTGGAAATGATTGAGAACCGCTATCTTGATTAAAATTTATATTCTTCGTTGTTTCTGGAAATCTTACTCTTTCTTGATTTAAGGGAAAATCAGAATTTCCGTTGTTATAAATTTCAGGTTCTTGTCTCAATTGTTCCGGTTGTTCCTGCTGAAAATGTATAAATCGTTGATTATAATAATCTTTTGTGTTTGTTTTTTGAATCTTGTTTCGGTCGTAACCATGTTCTCTATTATTCACATCAGTATTTTGAAAAGTATTATCTTGATTTTCAGTGGGATAATCTTCCATTACTTGAGAACTTCCATCTTCAACCCTTTGCCGTTGGTTTGATATATCAACTTGAACTGGATACATAGACTGCTCATTCCTCTGATCATTAAAAGTGGAAGGTTGCTGTGTGGCGTAATTATTTTCATATGAGTTTTCGGGTTGTTGAGTTTGTTCAGCAAATGCAATACCAATATGCTGCTGCTCTTGTGGTCTAAAATTGAAGCGTTGTTGCTGTTCAGCGTTACTCTTATGGTAGTCCTCAGCATTATTTTTCTTACCACGAACCATGTCACTCAAACGAATAGTAGGATTTTGATTCTCAATCGTCGTTTGTACCTGTTCTTGAACTGATTTATCTAATTGTTTCAAACCATGCTCATTCCTTTGCAAAGTCACACTCGGAGCATTTATTTCTTCATGTTGTTGCTGAATATACATTTGTTCTAAATGAATATTTTCATTAGAATTTCTATTTGTTTTACCAAAGTTTTGTCTCTCGTCAGATTTATTTGGCACTTCAGGTTTCAAAAACCTATTATTCCCTATATTTTCGTTAAGAAAATTTTGAGGTTGTTCCGGTTGTGGCTCGTATTCCATTTGTTGAACCTTAAAGTTAGTTTTCGCCGGAGAATTTTGAGCTTTGTTGAAACTAGGCAAAGCTGGTAAATTCTGGTGAGGTCTGTTTCCCGAAATAGACTCGGTGTGATTTATGGTAAGACTATGTTGCTCGACTATGACGGGCTCTTGTTGGGGAACTGGCTCTTTGTTGGGATCTTGCTGGATATCTTCTGCAGAGAAGACTGTTTTCACAGAACTTTCTTCACTTCCTCTTTGTACAGTAGGTTGAAATGATTCGAAAGACGGATTAGAATTTTCTTGATTTTGAGTAAATATTGAATCTTCATTCAAATGTTCTTGTACTGAATCTTTAGCGTTTGAGGAAAAAGCACTGGGCATAGAGCCGAAATTAAAAACGCTGGGTTCAACTACTTCTTGAGCTGGGAATTCTTGTGCTTTAAAAGTGGAACCTGATCCTCCATCAAATTGATAGGTTCCTCTGTTGTAATCTTGTGGCATTTGGCTCAATGGAGCCTTGTCATCGTCTTCGTACTGCTGAACGTAACCGGACTGATCTGGATAATTAGTTCCATCCATATTATCTGGACGATTATCCCTTCCAGAATCTGAACTCATAGGGATTGCACCTACTTCTTGCTGCTCATGGTCGTTTTGGGAGGATGGGAAAACCACAGCTTCCGGCATCTGGTTTGGCTTAAAATCTTCTGCAAGTTTTACGGGAGTTTGTTCAACTATGGCTTGGTTAGGAACTATACCTTCTATAATATGCGCTTGTTGTTCCTCTTGACTATCGTTTTTGATTTCAACTGGTTCTTCTTGTTGCGAAAAACTAGGAATATCGCTTATTAATACTTGCTCTGGAGTTAGCCCGAGAGAATCAGAAATCATCTTTTGTTCATAGTCATAGACATCCTGATTGAAACTATCTACGAAATCTTTAAGTATCTCTTGCTGTTTCGGAATTTCGTGTGTAGTGGAACTAGAGGAAGCAGATTTTTTACTTAGAAAGGAAGGATCATCCGTTTTAGTATTTTGTGCCGGAGCCTCATCTTGTCGTGAAATTTCAGATTTCTGGTTGTTGTCATTGAAATTGAAGTCGGTAATAAATTGTTGATTGATCGGAGCACCAGCAACTTGTTGCTCATCGAACGAATTTTCAACAGGTGCCTGCATTTCAAAATTGACGTTTTGCTGGATGTTTTCTAGATTTCTTGCATCAGATGAATGTGAACGACTGTCCGGAAACTCTGCAGATGCTCCTGCGTCGTTTGACTGGAAGTTAGTTTCAACAATAGATTGTTCATCAATGCTTTCTTGATTTGCCTGAAAAGTGACGGGTGCCATCTCGCCAGTTTGAATTTTGCTTGGTGTAAAGCTATCAATGTCTAAATAAAGATGGGCATTGAGGTTATAAAACCGTGAAGTTTCAGAGCAGTTATAGTTGTACCACCAATCACAAACGAAGAACTGTTGATTGAAAACTGTACCATTTGGACATAAGAAAGAATCTTGACCACCATTTTCTTTACAAATATGGAAGACCTAAAAATGAAAATAATATATAGAAACAGACACAAAACTTAAAGATCTCATTGCAACTATTTTAAAAATTGCAAGTCAAATAAATAAATAAATAAATAAAAGAACTTGAAAAAAAGTAGTCATTTTCAGGCACACTGCAAAGATATCACTGCAAATCAAGTAAATCTTTGTTCAGTATAAAATATAATTAATGTTGAATGATTTTCAGGATTACTTCGGTAATTTTTTCATCATTAGATTTAACAATGCATTTTAACAACATAAACGAAATAGAAAATGTTTAAATTACGATAGTAAGCAAAAACTTATAAAATTTAAACTCAGCAGTCAGCTTCTTGATACACTAGCGAAGAAATGGCGTGGCCGGCAACTTATTTGTGTGCCACGTGGAAATAGTAAGCAGAAGAATTTTAAATTTCAAACGCATTTTTCTCCATATTAATTGGCTTTTTGGTGCTATTACATTATGGCATGAACACCCCTGAAAAAGTATCACTACTAGACGTGTCTCTTCTCTAAATACATTTCCAAGGTCGTGCCCTCCTCGTGCTCTTGGAAGTGAAAATTAAGTAAATAAAGATTTCAAAATGTCGGACAATTGTTTTCTTTAGAAGAAAATATGTTCCATGTATCTTGACGATAAGCTGTGACTATAATTTATAGGAAAAATTGATTTGGATGAGATTAAATTGTACAGCAGCACCAAGAATTGTCTTGAAAATTGGCTATTCAGTATGGCTCGAAATGTCATGGGGTAAAAAAACGAAACTCTTTCATTACTTATCTACTATGCATACTACGGAAGAAAGAGAAGTATCGATTGACGTGGACTTCAGTCTTTTTCATAACTGGTTGAATGAGGCTATTAAAGAGTAAAATGAACGCAAAGCTTGAAATTTTGAATGTTCCTTATTTTTACTTCTTAACTGAATTTTAAGAACAGTACAGAAGCCTGCTTACGAATTTTTATTGCATTCTGGCTAGTAGAGCAAAAGGTAAACAATATCGAAAAATACAGGGACATTTATCACACATAAAATGCTACTTTCAAGACCAGAGTTTACCAAGCAACGGAAAAGAGTCTATTAAAACTGATGCTTTCAAAGAAAATAATTTAAGCTACTGGTTATAATGCACTTGTTTTAAGTACACGATTAATTGAAAAACCTGAGGCTTTATTAATGTTCTTTATTTTATTAAATCGGAAAAACCTTTACTTTTATAAGTTAATAGAAGAAAGTTCTATTTTGCTTAAATTTGGTAAGAAATATAAGTTTTTATACGGCCGGCGCTCCTTTAGAAAAAGTTTTCTAAAGTATTATCTAACCATATAAAACTCTAAAAGAAGCCTAGTTTGACAGTTAGGATTAAAGGTTATCTTGCCAGCATCTTGTTAGATTAGTTTATATATTTGCAAAAGGGCAGTAAAAAATGGATTCATTTGGATATGGTTATGCGCGTAAAACGAGCATGACATTTATAAATTATGAAACATTTATGATTAAAGAAGGTTTTCCTTAAAAAAAAAAAGAAAGCAACTGAAATCGCTTTACCTGACATGCAGCATCCATATCTCCGTATATTCCTGCTTGATAGGGTTGCTGTTCGCAGTTAAAGGAAGTTTCTGGCACTTGATAGAGTATTGGATAATCTTCACCAGGATTACCGGGGACGTTGTACAACAATGCTTCAAGAGGACTTAGAGATGAGTAATACTGACCATCGTCTTCATACTGGTGAATATTTTCGTCTGCTGGAATACTGACTTGCCCTACAAATTCTTGCTGCGTATCAGTAGAAGCAAAATTTTGGTTGATAGGTTGCTCATTGGAGGTTTGTTGATCATTAACACCAAAAGACGTTCCATGTGCTGGTATTAGTCCTTCATATCCACCATTAACAAATTGCTGAGCAAGTGTTAGCTGCTTGACGTCATCATTGTCTTGCTGCTGGGTGATTGGTGGATGCCCTTGAAAGTCATTGTGGACACTTGTTTTAACTCCTTTTACTGAATGATCATTAGGATTAGCATGTCTTTCAGCACCAACAGGTTTAAAAGCACTGTGCAGTTGTTGGTCACTGTGGATAGTTTTAACAGGATTACGACTTACATTTATACTTGGCGAAACAGTTTGAGTTGGATTATGTTCTACATTTATACTTGACAGAACAGTTTTAGTTGGATTATGGCCTACGTTTGTACTGGACGGAGCAGTTTTAATTGTATGATGATCTGCATTTGAATTTGGTGAACTAGTTTTAGTAGGATTTTGAGCTACGTTAGAAACCGATGGAATAGTTTTACCAATGCTATGACCTACATTTGCTGCTGATGGAATAGTTTTAACAGTGCTACGGCCTGCATTTGTTTTAGACGGAATAGCAAAATCGATGTTTGACTCGGTGGAAAATGTGCTTGGAGAGTGAGCTTCTGTGACTTCAGGCTCATAATTGTCTTGGGAATGGGAATTATCGTCTTCATTGCCCTTCACTTCCTCTTGCTTCAAAGGATGGCCCTTTACTTGGCTCGGAGCAGCATTATGCTTTTCAGAATCTTTTGGTTTGCTGACAAAACTTTCACCAAAGTCTCTGCGATCAGTATTAGCTGAATTACTTTGATGCCCACAGTTTCCTTTAACAATGCACGCATTTTCAGCATTACTAGGAATTCTTGTCCCGAAATTGCTTACTGCAGGTATTACTTCCTGTTGAACATGCGAGTCAGTTGATACTTGGTGCTGCTGAATAATAGGCGGAGGATTTGCAGACTTCACTGTTTTGATTCGAATTGGGTTTATGACTTCAGGAATAGGTGTAGTTGCAGTTGCCTGATGTTGCTCGATTTGAACAGTCGAGTGATCTTGTTGAGTGAACTGCTTCTTTTGAAAAAGTTGCGGTGTCTTTACTCCTACACGACTGCCAAAGGAGATAGTTTTTCGTTGGGAATTTCTTCCGTGCTCTGAAGTTTGAGCAATTGGTGAAGTGGTGGTGGACACTGTTTTAATACTTGAAAGGCTGGCGAAAGGATGATGTGGAGCATTTTGACTTGATTTAGAAAGTCTAGTCTGAAAATAATTAATCATTTTTAAGCAAAACTCCGACTATTATTTAACAACAAAACACACTATTTATATTCATAATTATAAAAACAATAAAATAAAGAACGTGTTCAAATTAATGAATGAAAGAAAGCTTGAAAATAAACGTAAAACGCTAATATACAGGGTGTCCACTCCAATCGTGGACCAATAGCTGATTTCTAAACCGTTAGAGATAAGCATATAGTTTATTTAGAAAAAAATCTCCAAATTATGAAAGGAATTTTGGGTCTATTCAATGTTTTTCAAAAAATCAAATTTTGAAAGAGTTACGAAATTTAAATTTTTATACAGCCCCCCAGTCCTATCAATCATATTTAGTAAAACATTCTTGACACTGTAACGTTTAAAACTAAAAAAAAATCACTCTTCTACCACAAAAATTGACCGAGTTATGACGTTTTGAAAAATCAAGATTTTGCATTGTTTCATGACGTCATCGAGAGGGACCGTATGCGAAATCCTTCAAAATCTTGATTTTTCAAAACGTCATAACTCGGTCAATTTTTGTCGTAGAAGAGTGATTTTTTTTTAGTTTTAAACGTTACAGTGTCAAGAATGTTTTACTAAATATGATTGATAGGACTGGGGGGCTGTATAAAAATTTAAATTTCGTAACTCTTTCAAAATTTGATTTTTTGAAAAACATTGAATAGACCCAAAATTCCTTTCGTAATTTGGAGATTTTTTCCAAAATAAACTATATGCTTATCTCTAACGGTTTAGAAATTAGCTATTGGTCCACGATTGGAGTGGACACCCTGTATAAAGCATTTTAAAGAAAAGTAGCGATGAAAAGCAGTATGTTAGAAATATTACATAACAGTAAAGTATCAGTGAGAAAAGTAACTGTTGTAAAAACACAAGAAATCAAATGCAATTATGAACATTGGTTGGTTGACAATGAAAAAATGGTAGTTTGGCTATATTTTTTGTGCTACGATATTTTTACGAAATACATTAGCTTGCAAATTGTATTTTTAGGTTTTAATACTTTAATGATTGATTCTTATGCACCTTTTCTGATGAATCCGGAAATGAACTTTACTCTTGGTCACCACGTCAGGCATTTTCTGTGCTCTCAAATTTCAAGAGTCGCAAAACATTCAAACATTGTGTCTTCAAAATACATTAAAATTGTTTTTGGTTTTCAACTATTCGTTTTTTTTTCCTTTTACAACATATATTACTGTTAAAGTTACGGGTTGCACATGACACTTTTTAGGGTAAAACGTCGTGGCACCAGCGGCAATCCTGAGGGGGGGGGGCATTTGACTCCCTATGGTACTTTTGCAGGTGCTATTTGGCTCCTTGAGGCATCCTATTGGTGCCCTATGACACCCTTGGGTGCCCAATGGAGCCACATGCCACCTTCAAAGATACCAACCACTTTTAGGCAGGGATTCAAGTGAAACAGGCAATCGCAAATTACAATCGCGACTGGAAATGAATTACATTAGAACGTTTCTTGATAAAAACATCGTGACGTCAGCGTGACGTTTGCCTATGAAAAACGAGCTAGATAAAACGTCACAGCCTACTTGGCGAATAAGAGGAGATCGCCGAGTGCTTGTGAGCTCTTATTGGCTCCGCCCGTAGTGACGTCATGCCAAGTTAAGTTGATGATAATGTAATTCATTTCCAGTAGCGATAGCAATTCGAAGCGATCGCAGTGCTGTTTCACTTGAATCCCTGCCTTAGTCAAGAGGTACCTTTCACTGGAAGCTATAACGTTTCACCCTCAAAGGTGCCATGTGCTTGTGCATCCCGAAGTTTTAAGAGTTGTACTATATCTATTTGATGAGAGATCTTACGAAGTGGTAGAAGGGTTTCCTGAATCCGAATTTCAGAACCAAAATTGCTACAAAGCGAACTTAAATCTCTTTTTTCATGAATTAATTTATTTAATTTGAAATTTTTGAGCTGTGTCACACCTTCAGAAATCGCCACTTTTCTTCACCCAACACTGAAGACGAAGAATTTACAACATTTCGAATTTCATTCTAGGTGTTTTCTCATGAGTGGGAAGTTCTGGGGAAGAACTAACTACATGCAATATACCGACAGAACATGAAATATGTCAACATTAAAGATAAAGGCGAATGACACTGAGGTTCGTATTTGGAAGAAAAATCAATATAAGTCAAGTGCGGAAAACATAAATCTCCATAAATTTTGCATTTTTTGGAGGGGAAAAATTGGTTCAGGTAATGATATAATATATCCACACTATTTTAAATATTCTGCTGGTATTCAGCATTAAATTTTTATGATGATTAGTTGCCTAATACATATGAAATATATTTATTCTTTAAAAGATGTAAGATCAATAAAAAAATAAATAAATAAGCATAATTTATGAAAAGTAATATAAATATTACAGGAATGTATTTACCTTTATTGGTGATGAATTTGAAGTTACAATAAAAAAACCTGAAATGTGAGTAAAATTAAGTTAATGTATGAATTTAATAAAATGTTGTACTTGAACTAAGATTGGAAACGATGAAATACAATAAATATAGCAATAACAACAAATTTAAGGATTGTTTCAACAAAATTACATCAGTAAAACCTTTTTGCTCAAAAAATGTGAAGGCACAAAACAATTATGAAAACATTTTTTGCTTAAAAAACATTCTTTTGACGAAATTTTGCGATTAAGTCATCCCTAAATCGAGTCAATTGCTTTCTCAGCTGGGACGGTATTTGCAGAGTACTTTTAATGAAATTTTAAGATTAGGTCATTCCTGAATATTACTAAATCGAGCCAGTTGCTTTCCTTTACTGAAACGGTATTTACAGAGTACTTTTATGGAAATTTTAAGATGAGATCATTCCAGTATATTTCTCAATCGAAACATTTGCTCTTTTAGCTGGAATGTCATTTGCAGAGTAACATGTCAAGCGTTAATAGATATTTAAATGGAAATCGAAACTGCATTTTACTCAAGTTTTGACTCAACTTTTGACTTGATTTTTGTTTGCATTTTACTCAATAAAACTTTCTGGTAATTTCAAGCTGAAACTTAAAATAATTTTTCAGATGAAGCGTGAATTCAACTGAAACAATCAGACTCATTTCACGAAATTAGTTGCGTATTTTTAAAACCGAAAGTGGGACATAAAGCTATCTTCCTAATACCCGGTGAAAGAGTGAGGAATGACAAACGCTTTAAGCTAATGAAGTAGTTGTGAAACTTGCTAATGTTCAACTGTTTGCAATAACTTCAGCACGAAATCCTAACAAATGATGTGGTCACTTACTAATTCATGGTCATTGTTTCATGATGAGTTTTTGTACACAACGAAATAAGAATAATCGATTTTTACCAAATTACCATCGATATGACGTCACCGGACTACACAAAAGTCATTGTTTGCTATTTGGAGCTGAGGCATTTGAAAGGGAAATTATTTGCTGTTCGGGACATTAACAAAGATGAATTAGAGGTTTTACTGCGATTAAGTTGTCAATGAGTAGACGCTTAATTTCTCTTAAGATGTATTGCTTTCAATTATAATACTTGTCTATACGAGTACATAGTTAATGTCTTGTTCAAAGTATGTTTCTATATTTTCTCTATAGAACAAAAGTTTTTAGCAATACTACAGAGCAACAGTTTTCAGCATTAAAAGTTTTTTCTAAAACACTGAAAGTGAAAGAAAGAGAATAAAATTTCGTTGAAATAGAAAATTTACAGCCCAACTAGCTCTTTCTGCAACATTTTTCAAATTATTATCACATGTATGAATGAGATATATGTTAATAGCTAGTTTTAACAAAAAGAAAAAAAAAAAAAGAAAAAGGAAAAAAAAACATTGTTATACTTTACAGAAATGACCATACTTGCTCATAATTATTGATAGTTTGGGTTATACCTGCACCAGGTCATAAATTCTGGGTTATCCCTGTCAATGTTAAAATGGTTAAAGACATTAAAACTTATAAAATCAAGAGCAACACTGAACTATGGAAATACTGGGTGGTAGGATTCACAGTGGTCTTTAAAAAGTTTTCTTTAAGTTTTTGCCATAATTAACATTCAAACAACCCAAGTAGCACACTTCGTTTTTTAAATGTTGTAAAATGGTTACTAACGTTGTAACAACCGCTTAAAAACGTTTATAAAACGTTTAAAGGTTATTTGTGCTACCTGGGAAGTAATCGTGAAAAGATTTTTTTTCATAGCGTAAAGTAATGTGTGGATAAAGGAGCTATATTCGATATATATATATACATATCTTTGTTACGACAAAAGGACAATCAATAAATGATAATTTTAAATTGCTTTTGATAATTTAAATTTTCGCACTCAAAGATTACAGCCAGGCAGATGTATTTCAACATCTCCGCAAGTTTACTTCACACGTTAAAGATCGGTAATGCCGATAAAAATATAATCCAGCGTATTTCCACTTGGTGTTTTAAATATATATATATATATATATATATATATATATATATATATATAAAAACATCAAGGAAAAGGAAGGGGTCAATTGAAAATTATTGAAAAATTGCATTTGGATGGTGTTTTAATTAAAAAAAAAATTAAAATGTCAAATTTCTAAACGTTAGAAAAGGAATAAAAACTGGTACACGTCTGTTTTTTTCTAATATCTTTCATTTCATTCTCAGAAAATTATTATTATTTTTAGAAGGAAGTGATCAATGTAATGTCTTTATTGTTTTTGTATATTTCACTCCTCCAAGATGATCTTCTCTCCTCTAGAAAATATCAGAGTACATTTTCACCCTCCAGAAAAAACATCCTACATCTCTGCAGTCTGGTGACTACCCTGTATTTATATCTTTTCAGCTTTTTTTTTTTTTACATACTTACACTAAGAAATCGTAAGATCCTAAAAGCTACACCGTAATAGATGAAGCAACCATCAAAAAGTAATTTAATATTAGGTGCCGTTAAAAATTTATAATATTAAAATAATAATAATAATACACTTAATTATCTTAAAGGGTTGAATGAAACTGAAAAAATATTTTTGATGAATTCATGATAACATTCCAGGTGCAAAAAATTCTTATATTTGGTGTGATTAAAAGAATCATCTTTCCTAATTGCTGTATCTAAGCATTTAAAGTTACATAATAAAAGAATAACCAGTACGAAGAATATCCAATCCGAAAGAAATTTCAAAAACATTAATAAATAAATAAATAAATAAATAAATAAAAATAAAAATAAAAATAAAAATAAAATAAATAAATAAATAAATAAATAAAATATAAAGGAAGAATTAATAAAATCAATGTGAGGCTACGAGGTATTTTCACGACAGTAATCAATGCAAACAACTTAAGAAAGAGAAAACAAGAAGTTCTGTTAAGAACTAAACGAGCCTACTTTCCCGTACATCGACATCAGCATTGTAGCATCTGATCAATATTCTCTTAAAAATCTGAAACTAAAAATTATGTCAAACATATCTTTATAGCACTTAAAGCTGATTTCTGAAAGCAAAATATACCCCTCCCGTCAGATAAAATATACACGTAAAAAGTAAATAAACGAGTCAATAAAGTTTTGTCGCACCTTTTAAAGAATGTAACTGTTATAGTTCTTCGTAGAAAAATTCCACAAAGAAAGAAAAAAAACTCGTTCGTTAATAAAATGTCTTGAATTTCATTTTTAATCCGTTGCCAGTTGTTAAATATAAATAAGGAATAAAATGCTCTCGTGAATGAAAAATTTTTGTTAACAAAATAAATCGTCTGATAAAAAAAAATAATAATAAATTAAACAAAACAAATAAATAAATAAATAAAAAATCGTCTGCCCAGTCAGTCATTTTTTCTGAGCCTGCATTTCCGCCATGTTTGCGGAGTCGGAGTCGGAATCAGAGTCCTCACAGAAGATTATTCAGAAAAGTACTTTACAATACATTATTTATCAAAACCATTTTCTTACAAAGTTAGTTTGAAGGAAATCCGCCTTGAAGTTCAGAATCAGCATTCAATTTAAATTTCTCCGTAGGCGCTCATGTTAAATTTTTTTCTGAACGGTTCATCATTGAACGAAAAATGGTTCAAATTGAAAAGTGAAATATAGGAATGAGCCTCTCCGAGATCTTTCGAACAAAAAAAAGTTTATTCAATTCGGACGGTTCACTTGAAAGTTATTAGGTGGGGAAAGGTTGTTTGAACGGTTCAATGTTGAACGAAAAAAATGTTCAAATTGAAAATTTAAATACGGTAATGAAGCATCCTTGTTGAGATCTTTTGAACAAAAAAAAGTTTGTTTAAATCGGACTGTTCATTCAAAAGTTATTAGGGGTGAGAGCTTGTTTGAACGGTTCAATGTTGAACGAAAAATTGTTCAAATCAAAAATGTAGATACGGGAATGAAGTATCCTTGAAAAGATCTTTCGAACAAAAAAAAGTTTGTTCAAATCGGACTGTTCATTCAAAAGTTAGTATCGCGGGACAGGTTGTTTGAACGGCTCAAAGTTGAACCAAAAATTGTTCAAATCGAAAAATCAAATATGGGAATGAGCTGTACTCGCCGAGATCTTTCCAACAAAAAAAAGTTTGTCCAAATCGGAATGTTCATTCAAAAGTTATTAGGGGGGGACAGACAGACCGACAGACCGACCGACCGACAGACCGACAGACCGACCGACACACAAATTCCCCATCTCAATACCCTACTTTCAAATTTTTAATTTTTCGATATTCATTTTACCTTTTTATTTTTTTAACTTGGCGATATTTTTTGGACTTGGCGATATTTTTTTTTAACTTGGCGATTTTTTTTGGACTTGGCGATATTTTTTAGATGCATTAAGCTACTTTTAATACTTTTTTCGTATTTCTTTTACTTTTAACGGGAAAGTAGGCTAAAAAAGCACTTGCAAGGTAATAGATTATAATACTCGTTAATCTATCAGTCACTAGGAAAATACACTTAAAAACATCAAGGTACAATAAACCGAAACCAATGGACAATCTTGATCGATATATAAAAGGAAATAAAAATTTCGCAAATAAATATTATTTATTTTTATCAAGCAATAAAATTCAAGTTGCAGATTCTGAAATATGATAATTTGAGAATAAATGCAATAAATTTTGTTTCAATAAATACATTTCGCAATACTTACTAAGCAGTAAAAGCTTTATGGGAATGTTTAGTGCACCCATGATGCACAGTTCTGAAAAAGAAAAGAAATTTATTTTAGTAGTTAAGAACATTCTTATTCGAAAAGAAAACGAATACCCCAGAAATTCACATGTTTCCTTTTAACATTTACAACGAAATCACAAAACATAAATCAATAATTTATTATCATGCAGATGTTAATATGATATAATAACAAAGTAATTCTCAGGAAAATAAAACAAATAATGGTTGTCACTTCAAAGTTCTTTTCTCCTATTTTAGCAATTTCTATCAACTGATCAGGTTTTGTAAAAAGAGATTCGCCATTTATTTGTGTGTGATAAACTATCAATGCTTAGTAGATAAGTAAGTTGTGAAAGGTTTTTAAATATTTATGCAACAGAGTGGACAGAAGAAAAGATGATCTTAAAAAAAAAAAAAAAAAAAAAAAAAAAAACTTTCTACTCAAAAAAAAGTTACAATTACAGAAAAAGCATTAAGGTAGTAGAGTCTGGTAACTTGGGTTCAGGAAATAGAAAATTTTTTTTTTGCCTAATTTGAAAGTACAATGTCTTAAGAATATAATATGAAAATTTCAGACAGAAATTC
>JAXGGA010004738.1:0-85010 GCA_038373865.1 Uloborus plumipes | reverse complement strand
AATTTTTAAAAGGATAGAATATAGAGGTTCTACTCTATTTCAGTTATTATAATACATTTTCATGATTTCGACACAATCATCGCCAGATTAAAAAAAAAACTGACCAGCAAGTTTTTATGTTCTTTAAAGTTTTTGTTGCAATGTCATATTTTTTGACACGTGGCAGTGCATCTGCATACATGCACACAAACAATGATCTAACAGTAGTAGTAAAAACTTTTAAAGACAAGTAAAGAAAAAATACCTTTGCGTACTAAATATTACAATAAATATTCATAAAGTTAGAGCAGTCTGATTGAAAAGAATTCATTCAAACAAAACTTAAATGACATTGTTCTAATCAAATCCAGCTGGAAAAATATAAACTGAAATTTGATTTTAAAAGACCTTTTGGATACAACCATCAAAAACGGACACTAAATAAAACACAACATTTCATTTAAAGTAGCAGAGCAGCTAATTCTCTTTAGCGGATATTCCTAATTTACCTTGTCAACTATTCAGTTACGGACGCAAACGCCACGGAAAATGAAATTCAGATATTTCACACTCGTAAAATTTTGAGGATTAAAATAAACATTAATAACAATTCACGGCTTACCGTTAACAATTTCCCACAAAGGGCGATAATATACTTTCCCTGGTCATTTCATTTCATTTCACACTTTCCCTGGTCACATATTATCTCGCATTTACTACCTCTAATTGACTGTGGGATATATTTAATAGAACTGAACGCAAGCAAAGACAAATTATTGTGGACTGCACAGAATAAGCTCAATTTCTAGTGTGACAAATATACAGTCTGCTTCTGCGTTTTTAAATTTTTCAACGTCAGAGAAAATTTTGATGTTTTGGGTTCTTTAATACCTCGTCTACAAATCACCCTAGCTTCTGCAAAGCATTCTGCGTTTCTATTTTAAAAGATCAATACAGTTTAATAAATATTACACTGCAAATTTTTAAAATCCGTGTTTTATTGGGCATAGACTCAGACATTGATAAAATTTGAATGAGCTGCAAATATTAGCTCAAAGCGAAGTTATCTTCAAGAAAATAACGGCATAAAACAATTGAAGTACCTATAGAAGCAAACCGGTAAAGGACTAAAAGAAAAAAAAATGGAGATAACCAGTACAAATGGTAAATAAATGATAAAATAAACTTTTCAGGTTTGAGGCAAGAGATGGTAATAGTAGCCCTGGTAGGTGCTGTTATACAGCGTGGTTTGGAAAAAATCCAATGAAAGCGTACCAGCAGTTTGAACTTAGCAGATGTTGTACATAAAATTTTAAAAAGTGCACTTCTATCCCTTCGCTTCTCACTACCTCAATTTATGTATTTTCAGCATCCGCATGGGGAAAAATTATATAACTTGCGCCAACGGTGTAGCATCCGGGTGGGGGGAATTAGCCTGCCAGAAGTCTTATTATTTTGGACACATTGCTAATCTTGGTACGGTAATGCAAAAGATATGTTATTACCAACCCCTCTACCAGAAGAAAATTCCTACTAGTTATGACCCCTCTCCCTTTTCTATCTCACACACAGGCGAAAATTCCGGCTGCACTAATGACGGATCAGCCTCGGTTCTGAACGTAAATAACATAAAAATGCATCACTTAAAACCAGGGTTTAATTTGCATAGGAGCTAAGCAGAGCTAACAGGAACTGAGCTTCTGGACTTTTAATTGTATGCAAATCAACGTTTTAGTCGAATTTAAGGCTATTTAAGCGTAAAAAGAAGTTTTGGGGATTGTAGGGCTACTGGACGTATTTTGGTAGAAATTAGACCTGGTTAAAAACAGGTAAAGCTTCATTACGAGGAAAAACAACGTATTGATGCAAAAATTTAATGGCGTTGCAGAAACATCTTCCAGGTTTCAAAGAACCCTTTTTCAATGTAGAAAAGTGAGCCATTCGATGTAAGTCCTCCTACAAAGGGATTTTTCCTGCTGCTACTTTGTTGCAAGAAGGCATTCATTCATTTCTTACAGGTAAAAATAGTTTAAAATAAAACAAAAACTAATACAGTATTACGCATAATTCACCGCATAAAACATTCATAGCACAATGTGAATTTGCCGTCAATCCACCCAACAGCACAAAATGCTGAATTATGCTGGAACATCTCGAGAATTTCTTTTGCTTAACCAGATAAGCGCGCGGAGTCTCCCAATTTTTCGTTAAAATAATTACCTCCCATCTATATTCCGAAATACATTAGATTCAGTCGCTTTTCATCGGCAGAGAAAGATCCAAATGAAACCGAGACAAGCCTTCCTTCTAGCCCGCACACGAGACCTTACATGTCCGTTATCTCCTGGAAGATTGGAGCGTGCGGCGATTTGACTTTATAATAACTTTTTTTCCCCCGGTTCCTTTTGCTCTTTCTCTTTTCTTTCCTTACTTAGTCTCTTATGATAAAACAAAATAAAAAAACAAAACTGATCCAGGAAAATTTTCTGGCCTGTTTTAAACCGAAATACCACCGCCTGCTCTTCTTGCGATACTCGACGCCTTGATGATATAAAAGCAAAGAGGAATGGAATAAAATAACTGCCGTTGCTACGCAATCAAAACTCGAAAATACATCGCCTCAGATATATATGTATTTTTTTTTTCTTTTGCGGTGCACGTTGAGGGCTCCTTGAAAAAAGAAACTAAATCCAGCAGGAACAAACCGAGCGGAGTCGGCCATTTTGATACCCAACAAGCAATATCGCTTTCGTTTAGCTTCGTATAACCTCTTTGGTAGCGGTTGAACGCTCAACAATGAAATCAGCTACGAGATACATATCAAAAATAATAATAAAAAAAAAACCACGATTTGTTTGAAGATCAGTGTTTCATTCCGCCTAGACAGGTTTTCCAAATGGACTGAGTGAAAAATCTGTTCAACAATTTTGGAGTTATGTAGAAAAATGTGTGGAAAAATTCTGCGTGAAATTATTCTGGTGGACCAAAATAATTCAAATAAATTATTTTTGCTTCCAATTGAAAAATGAGAACTTTTTTTTTTTTGTCGTGAGTATTGTTTCCATATTATAATTCAAATTATCTGGAAAATCTTTAACAATGGATCTCTCTAGATTATATAACTTTCGTTAAATATCTCGCATATTTTCTTTTTTAAAAAACGTTCTCAATATAAGGGCTAAGCAGACACTTAATGGATGACGCTTTAATTCGTAACATTTACCTGCACGTAACATTACTTCTATAAATACCTAGTTTCAAAGTAGACCAGGAGGAAAAAAAATATTACACTAGTATTTTGTCTACGAATCCACGAGCATTTTAATATGTTTCCGACGACGAAACAAGATAAATATGAAACTTGAGTATCAGTTTTAAGAATTTGAAATCAGTGTATAAAATAGTTGATTTCATTTGTTCTTTTTACCGATCTAGCACAGCGATTCTCAAAAATACCATGGACAAACTTTCCAAAAAAAAAACCGTAAAAAAACATTCTTTAGAGTTTTTGAGTCGAATTTGCATTTAAACAGCTTAACCTCCTTTCAATAACAATAATTTAAGCAATGCATATTAGTCTTCTCGTATATAAAAAAAAGCTCATTGCAATACATATGTTTTATTGAAGTTTTCAACTGGATATACGTGAATGCTTTTTTCAGTCACTACAATATTCATCTAATAAAGTGTCTTTGTTTAAAAAGTTTACAACTTTTACTGAAAATCCTGATTTTGTTGCTGTAAAATATAAGCAAAAACTACAGCAATGTAAACTGATAGCCTATCTACTCGATTCCTTAAACAGAAACTACTTCCGGTTTTAGAAGACATACTATTGCTATAGGCCTTAGGGAGATTCCCTTTATTGTAGAAAGACGTGTTAAAATTTGATTAATAGTATTTTTTGTTTGGTGATAACAACATTATTGATTTATCACAGTAAATTTACAGCCTGTGATGCATTTGCAGGGTTCAAAATTACTGCTGGTCCACTTGTCCCAGACCAGTATATCATCGGGCAAACAAAAAAGTAATCAGTAACCCGTGCTTTTTTGAAACAACAATTAAAACCACCAACTTTTTTGAAACAACAATTAAAAAACATGGTTATTTATTTTGCCTTAAATTTGAAGCGGACCAGTTATGTTGTCTACGGACCAGTATATACTTACGTTCACTAGTTCGAAGGACCAGTAAGATTTTTTAATGATTTCTAACCCTGATTTGGCTGTAAAATATGAGAAGTTCATATAAAAACGTTGTGCGGGGCAAATTTAATGTTTTTTTAGATTAATAAAATTGCTCTATCTCATCGTTGCAGGTAATTGTTACCCATTGTATGAGTGGGATAGTCCAAATACACAATTTTCAGCTTGTATTTGAACACCAAAATGGCGGTGACGTGTCGGTAAGTATCCATACGGGCCTCCAGAAGAAACAACACGATAGAATGAGAAAAGAAAAGGGAGAAATTCCACTCTCTATTATTTGCCTAGGAGGACAAGAAACCCGACCCAGCGATAACATGCAAAACAGATGAACCGGTGGAAAATCCTAATGGGTTTTCGCCCACCCACCCTCCTCTTTCCAAGTCCAATTCTGTGGGACTAGCATATCAATGAGAAAGGGAAAGCTATTGTTTCCTATGTAAACAAGAGCAGAATATCCACAAACCTTATCGGGAACTTCTTGTTTGTGTTAGCTTTCCTGTAAGGCACATGGTAAGCCTTGGATTTCGGGACTCAGCCTATTGCCTCATTTTTTCTCTTTGTGCTCTTCTCCACCATTTCGCTCTCTCTCTGCCTACATGTTACCTCTGTATTAAATGGTTCATCTGTTTTTATCAGTAAATTGCATTCAGCCCTATTCTGTCCCATCCTCTACGACCCCTTATCTAGTCGTAATGCATTACTCGAGGGCACATGACGACTAAGCCAACGGAACTCTAGGAAGACAGCTTTTATTATAAGCACACCCTCACGTGGAATTCGTTCGAAATAGATCTTTGGCATAAAGTTCTAAAATATTTTAAGCTGTGGCGAAAAAGAATTTCACTATGTTGAATCTCGCTGCATTCTACTCATAAAAAATAGAAAATAAAAAGATTAATTTAAAATTAGATTATAATAAATACAGAGACATTACATTACTGTTTTTATCATTTTATTTTTGGTATCGCAATTAAAATGATATCGACAATCCATAACAAAGACATTTTTTAGCATTTTACTTTTTTAGTAATCTAGCCTGGAAATGCAATTACGAGATAGCGAATAAATTTCAATGTAATGATAATAATACTGAAAATTACTTAAATATTCGTTAAAATTAACCACCTTCTAGACGACAACAACTGAAGAAAATATATTACATGTTATCGATTAAATTAACGTGTACAGTACAGAACCTTTTATCCGGAACCAAAATACCGGGAAACCAGAAAACCGGCAACATTTTGTCGATTTTTCCGCCACTTTTTTAAAATACGGATTTTTGGCAATTTCTAAAAAAAATAGAGTTTTTTTTTTTGAAATACCTAAATGAATATGAACGGTTTCTTCATAAATACCATATAAGTGGCATATAGCTCAGAAATGTTTAATATCGTAATATCTATAAGCACTTCTGGATCGTTTTCTCTTCAGGATGCATTTATTTGTTATAGTAACTTGGGTTTTATAAACAATTGGCAAATATCGCTTCGTAGCGATCCAGAAAACCGGGAAATTCAGTTATCCGGGATAGCTGTCGTCCCAAACATCCCGGATAATTGGTTCTCTACAGTATTTTGGTGTCACTATCCAGATCATTTAGTATATTAATACAATTTTACTGAAAGAAAGAAAAGCTGACATTGTGGAATTTATTTTCTACCATATATTTTTTATTAATTAATTCATCTTTTCATTTAAGCAAGACGAGTAGTTAAATTACCCTCTTACATCAAATTACAACAAAACATTTTTAAATTTTTATACACGTAATCATTTTCCTTCATCTTAGCCTAGACTAGTTTAACCGTAGTTATTATTAGAACAATAATTGTTTGCTTACTTGGTTTAAAACCAGAAGAGATAAATGCAACTTCCTTAAACTTTTCTTGTAAATAGGAGATGACTTTTGTTTAAAATTATGACAGACGCAATTACGGCATTTTGCAATTATATATTTTTTTTCTCAAATCCAAGAGAAACATTTCATATCATATAAATTTGCTACTAAAAATGATTTTCTTTAGTTAAAAAATACAACCATGCAGTTCACATCATGTTAGGAACAATCTTTCCAACGTGTACCATTTTGCGAGAAATAAAACCAGAGAAAGGAAATCGAAATTAAATTAATATTATAAACTATTGTCCCAGTAGATAAACTCAAAGGTTCACTTAGAATTAAAATCGGAATAATTTAATAAAAATTTCATTATATGACTAGATTGAGAGCCACTTAAAACATTTTCGACCATTAAAACAAAGAAAATGCATCAGTCTTTACACAATACTACTTCTATTAATTGTGTTAAAAAGTAAACCTGAGCAAAAACGAATGTACGTTAGGTACTCTGTGAAAATTTGACAAATCGGGCTTAGATATAAAGCTCTCTTTCGAAACAGTGCACACAAATTGAAGAAACGGTAAGATTCCATAAAAAATTGAATACTTTATGCCAAAAAAATTGTGAAACATCCTACTTCCCTCCAATGTTTCGCCACGGTAGACTTAGTTCCCACACCATGGTAGGATGCGTTTCAGCGACTCGTGCACTTTGCAGTGGGGGGTGGCAGGCAGAAAGAGTGGAACATGAAGGATAAATATAGTTCGAACAAGAAGAAAATGAGAAAAAAATATATATAGCAGACTAGAAAAGAAAAAAATGTATACACAAACCAAAAAGAAAAAAGATCTCACGGGATGTATTATTACGTTTTTGCTTGGCATCGTCGATGTTTAAGAGTAGAAGTAGAAGTTATTTAGATTGCAAAAGGAAGACACAAATCGAATGAACGGATAGAATTGCTGATTTTTTTAGTGAGTGCTTGGATTCGTGTATTAGTGCATTAGAATTAATAATTCTTCATTCATGTTTCTGTTAGGGGATATTTAGTTGAGCTCAGAATAAAAAATTAACGTTAAAAAAAAAAATTGTACTGCAATGTACGATAATCAGTTGAAACAAGTCTCCGAGTTCAGTGATAAGATGAAAGAGAATACCCTGAGAAATAGAGAATGTAGTCACAATCCATATTAAAACCACGAAATCCAAGTAATTTAATAGATTAGGCATTTAATTTGTTGGTCGAAAAACTAAATAAATAAATAAATAAAAACTTATTTAAAAAGAAATGAAATTGATTGAAATATGTCTTCCAAGAAAAAAAATATTAACTCCTGAATAACATAATATTAAACTGGTAAAAGACAATTTCAAAGGGAGTTTCGTTTCTCAGTGCAATTCGGTTATTTTAGTTTTAAAATTAGCAGATGAGTATCTAGCTAAACGCTAGAAATTGAAAATCATTGTAAAAACCTTGCTTTAACTAATTAAACATTTTATTTGTTAAAAAATAGAAGATGCCAATAGATAAAACTTATATATCATTGAAAGTTTTTCGATGTTTTGCTAACAATTAAATCGCGTGAAAGCGATATTTTAATGGGATTTTATCTTTCACATCGTTGATTTAATTAAGCAGAAAAGAGCTCAAAAATAAGCCACCTTTTAGCGGTTATTGCCAAAATCGAATCGAAGCTTGGTTCTATGTGGGTTCACTTTTTTTTCCAAATGTTATTAAAATCGCAGCAATATTTCTTGTGATATAGCAGTTGCAATGAAAAAGAAAGAAGGTTCGATTAGGCCACTCCCCTTACAGCTACCAGCGCCAAAATTAAATTAGTTCTTGTCAGTTCTGAGGTCTATCTGTCGATTAATTTTTGTTTGATTCCGTTCATTACTTCAGTCACTCACACACAAAACGGAGAAAACGTTCGCTTTCTCCACTTGGGGGAAGTGGCGCAAAAATCTAATGAGCACCAATTCACATGGAGGACACATATGTGTACCAAATTTCGTTTGATTTCATGAAATAGCTTTTGCTCTAGAACGGCTAAAAGCTGGCCACACAAATATTTCCCTAATATGATGAAAATGAAATTAACATGCCTCCAAACTTGCAAATCTGTCGAAATTTGAAAAACTTTCACGAATCCTATAACTTCTTCAACACATTAGATAAAGAAAAAAGTAAAAAAGAACAATCCAAGTTTAAACGTCAAAAAAGAAATAAATGAAAATATATATACATATATAATAATATTCTTAAAGGAAAAAATAAATAAGCAGATAAAAATAAAATAAAATAGAATTAAAAAAAAAATAAAGAAAGAAAGAAACAAACATGCGAATAAATAGAATTAGAAGATCGAACAATTACGATGGCTGAACGTTTGAGAACGATTGCTTTAGTTAGTTAATGGCTTGGCGCCGGCTGTAGATTAAAGAAAACTAACGAGTAAGATCCAACTTTGCACTGGAAACTGCATCCACGGTGCGAAAAACAACTTCTTCAATGCTTACTTTGAAGCAAACAAGGGGGGAAGGGGTTGGAACATATTAACCAAAACCACCAAACTCACAAGACAATGGTAAGTCTCAGTAATCCAGAAACAACTGTAAGCAATTTTTAAATGTGCGTATGTTACTGGATTCCTTCATCCTACCGTTTTAAGATGCTCAAAAATTTCTCCGGCCTGATATACAAAGGTTCCTAAGATGAATACAAAGACATCCAACAAAACTGCAAACTCTCCAATCAAAAGAGTCACAAGTTTGCATTATCCAACTACCAAGCCCTTCCCCAGAGTTATGCCAGCTTCGGAATAGTGCATAAATGAAAAGTTTTTCCCGAAAAACTGCCAAGAATGCAGTTTCCCCCCATAGAACCCAATGCATCATACGGGGAGAATGAGTGTGTGTTTAAATCCGGGAAAATTCCCGAATTCCGAATTCTTCCAGTGGGGAGAGCTCCGATGAAAAATAGCCTCCGGAAGGGGCGTCCGGCGAAAAAGGACCGCGAATGAATCCGGGAATACTGGTCTAAGTTAACTGGAGCAAGAATTTGATTGGAAAAGCATGGCAGAGGAGAAAACTTTGAAACCGATTTTTAAATTCTTGTTTCCCACCAAAAAATATCATAGGATGTTCTTAATGTTGCTGTGAAAAGATTTTAAAGATTTTGAAACAAGGCTACAACTCTCCATGAACAGTTACTTCCTTCTCTTCTCCGGAAAGCATCTTTTTGAAAAAAAAATTGAGAAACTGCAGCAAAAATTTTAATAAATAAATGAAAAAGATTCATTTTCCTTTCTTGGTTAGATTATTTTATTTAAACATCAATTAGCTGTTTGTTACCCGGATTTTTTTTTTTTTTTTTTTTTTTATGTAAAGGGCTTTTTTTTTTTTTTTCCTCTCACTCATTTGGCTTTCCCTTAAAAAAAAGAGGACACTAACATGCAAAAGTAAATCTTATTATTTAAAGAAATATTTTTGTAATTTACATATATATAACATCGGCTGAGTACTACAGCTAGGAAACAACATTTTATTTTTATTTATTTATTTATTTTTTTTTTTTGAAGTAGAATGTTTCACTTTTCTTGAAAATTTTTGCACGAAACATATAAAAACGTACTTCTAATTAAATAAAATTCATGTCAAATGTCAACTTTAGAGCACTTTGCCTCAAATAAATTTGATTTATTGAAGACTTACGAGAAAAAAAAATCCAAGCCTGCATTTTTTACCAAAACTTATGTCCTTTCAGAAGCAATCAAAATCACGTTACTCGTAGCGAAAAATTTCCAGAATTGGTTAAATATTAAACTTAACGGATCCTTGGGAAACAAACTAATAAGAAGGAGTGTAATAGCGAAAATACTTCACAAAATTAACATTTTGTTAAGTCATACTGATCGAATGTTAGATGACAGCGTATTAACTCCAATAATATTTAGCTCTCAAAGTAGAACTTTTGACAAAAAGAACTTCCACCATATTCCACGGCCTTAGAAATGCATAATATAACAAGGGATCGGCTTGCAAGTCCCTATGATAAAGGCACTTTCAATTTTTCTAACCCACTTTGAATGATCAATCAATATATATCTGGTATGTTTCTTGTGGAAAATGATTATAACAAGTACTAACCTGTCACTTTACCTAATAATAAACAAATTAATCACATTAACAATAACTATTATACCTAATTTATAGCACGTTCGTTTCAAAAAGTGAAGCTTTCCAGAACCCTAAAAATTAATTTACCGAAAATCTCGTGCCCTATAGAAATTCAATGCTAAGGACAAGGACCGGGGATAATCTGGGCCTGGACAGCTATTCATTTTCACATTCCCACCGAATCTCAATCCCCAAATCTCTTGCAATCCTCAGTTCTCCGAGGCATCCCAAAGCCAGTCCACTTTTCCTCCCAATCCTTCCTTCAAATATCAAATAACCTAGAAAATTCTAAAACCCGGGTTAAAAATCTTTTAACTCCCGTCCGCTAATCGTGAGAGAATCTTTTGCCGGCACTTTTATATTATGTCCGTCTGTCTTCCGAACGGAGCGCCGCCTAGGAATGCTCGCAAAACAATTTATCACCGGCTCGCTTATGTTATGTATGTCCTTTTGTAGCGAATCTTCATCCTTCATTTCGTGATATTTTGTTGCGGGGATTATTTAATTCTTTGGAAGTGTCTGGGGAGCAAAAGAATGCCGCGAAGGATTTTAACTGGATGCGCTTCATCGTGCCAAGGATTTAAGAATTTTAACATGCCGCGATGCTTTGGGAGGTATTGATTTAATGAAAATGGAAACATGCAGCGAAAGTTGACAACACGAGAAATACTTTAGCGTCCCTACATCTGCCTTGACGTAAAAATTAAGGGCGTTTAAGAATTTTCGAATACCGAGACCAAAATTCTCTTTTAATTAAGAGATAATCGCCTGACTACGTTTGAATTTAAATGTGTAGAAAAGACTCATATGAACGAATGTCGGCAGGGTATTTTTTCGAAATTTTAAACTTTTAGTGGTAGCTTATAAGAATTATTTTGATTTCAAGTGGGCTTGTTCTAAGAAATTTGAAATGTATGGAAGCTAAATTCAGTAATGGACAAATTTTGTATTGAAAATTTTTTTTGGCACAAATATGTTTCAATAAATGAGACACGTAAATACGCAAAAAAGGGGGAAAACAAAAAAGAGCATTTATTTCTTTTTTTTTTTTTTTTCAGTTACGTCCCAGCATCGTTCGGTGCAGTTACTCGCCTTTTGACCTTGTACTAGTAGGTCAAGGAAATAAGAAGAAAAAAAAGTTTTTTCTTCCCTAATTGTAGAAGTTTTGTTTCAAAGAAAGAAATAATGTTGATTGAAAGAAACGTTTGAAAACAACGTAATTCCATTGATCTATTATGTCATAATCACTGATTTTCAATTAACACTCGTGGAGCGTTACTTGTCTCTTGACCTTGTACTAGTAGGTCAAGGAAATAACTAAAAAATTAGCTAGGATTCTTTTTTCCGTCCTCATAACCGCAGAAGTATTGTTTCAAAGTGTGAAATAATGTTTGACTGAAAGATAAAATAGAAAACAACAAATTAAATTTACCAATTTTAGACACACATTTACTAATTTTCAACCATTACTGCCTGAAAGAGCACAAAAGATATTGCCATTAGTTCTAATCCTCATTTCTGTATTGCTGCTTCTCCTTCACGAACATAATTGCTGCAAAGAAGAGAGTCTCACTCTATTTCTTTGACTGCTACCGGCTGGCAAAGTACTCCGTTCTTAATTTTATATCTATATCACTGTGAGAAAGCAAACTTTTTTTCTTTTTGCCACTCACTCACTCTTTAACAGATTCCCAAACACAAAAGGAGTTCTGCAGCTCACTCACGATTTTAATTGTTGCGAAGAATCTGAGTGTTGCCCCTCACTCACGATTTTAATCTCTGCGAAGAAGCCCGAGTGTTACCACACATTTTGATTCTTAGCCAAATGTAATTATTGCCGCTCATTCCACTTCAGTTGCAAAAATAACAATGCAAAAAAAAAAAAAAAAAAATGATAGCTCTTACTCGCGATAGGGCTGCATAAGACGAAATGCGTTTCGATTTAGTACAAAAAGAGGGTTTACATTTTTTGAGCAAAATTACGCTGGGTAATTTTCTTCAAGAAAATAATAGAAATATATTGAAAAACATAAAAAACATGTCGTTACACAAAAAATTACTGTGAAAATCCATCGGTGCCAAGAGCTCTTGAAGCTGGCGCTTATGCTTTTGCTTAAGTATGTCTATAACCGCCATAAAAGTCCAGGGAAGTGAGCACACATAACAGCATCTTGACACTACACGCCCCACAAGCTGCGCGTTTTAACACGTGCTCCGTCACATGACGCTTGCTCGGAATTACGCCAAAAGTAGCGTTCCATAAATTCCAAAATTCCCAGGTCTGAGACATCGCGATTCAGCTGTCACGAATGCCATTGTTCGACTACCTGTTATTATTAATACTTTTCTTCCATTACCGTGGCCGATTACGGCCTGAATAAAATTTATGGACGCAAAAATGATTTCGTACCTTTGTATAACCCGTTTTTTTAAACAAAAAATCGTGCCGTTGCTAATAATAGCACAATGCGTTTTTCCACTATTGTCTCTGTTGCAGCGGAGCAGGAGCCTCCAATGGCATATCAACTTCAATAGCCAATAACTTTTAGGCATTGTTAAATTTCCAAGGAAGTAACACAGGGAACAGGTAAAGTGTCAGAAAGAGGGGGCATAAATTCATCAAGGTTGCCTCGCAAATCAAACCGAACTAATGAAGCAAGTAAGCTTAAGAAGATGTTGCACCTTTTCCTCCAGCCAACAGGAAATTTGCTCAAAAAAGGTTAGCATTAGTGTGCCCTAAGTTACTTACGCATGTTAACAGCAAGGACAGTTCGTGGTAAATCAAGTTCCTGGGTCTACCGCATGTTCTTGAACTTTCGCAGGTTCCTCCTAACAATATGTGCGACCGACAGCAATAGTACGACTCTGGTTGCTCTTTCTCCATTTCCCTACTCAAAACCATTCTATTTTTCCGTCATTTACTATCAAAGTGAATCAAGTTCCTGAGTCCACCTCTTGTTCTTGAATTTCATGGATCCCTTCTAACGACAGGGTGTAACCAAGAAAAGCAGTGCGACTCTGATATTCTGTTTTTCCATTTCCCAACAACAGACCCCTCCCCTCCCGTATTTTACTTCCAGCAGTTTATAAAATTTGTACATCTCCTTAGTTGTTCTCTTCTACGCTCAGAAGGGCTAAAGCTCAGAAGGTAATTATTCATACACTAACTCAAATTTCAATAAATAGCACTAGAAAGCAGTGTTCGAGCCGAAATTAAAAAATTTAAGATAACTACACTGTCAAAAATTCAGGAAGCTTTTATGGTAAATGTTACTGCAAAATGTAGCGCGTTTACCGACAGAAAAATTTTACAGTGAATTGTACCGATAAAATAAATTGCGATTGCAGCGCCAATTGATCACCACGTGACTTACTGTGAGATGCAGATGACACCCTATTTCCGTTCTCTTGATGTGTCTCATCTGGTACCGTGGATAGTAAAGCAGTGTGAAAAAATTTGGTCCTCGGTTCGTTCCTTGTCGTTCGTATTTCGCGCTTTTTAATTCTCTTTTTCTCTTCCGTATAATTTTACAGTAAAAAAATATTTTACGGTAAAAGTTACTGGCAACATGAATGCCGATAACTTTTACCGTAAAATTTCAGGAAAACTTTTAACATTGCAGTATAAATGATACTCTATCACCTTTCAAGAGATAATACTAGTAGCACTACACACCATAATGTAGAAAAACTTTTCAAAGACGCATCACCTATGGTGTGAACTTAACTTCATACGTAAAAAGTTACTAACTAGAAATGAATCAGTTTTATTACATTACATCCTATTCAAATTTCAGGAAACAAGCGTTAATATTACAAGTATAATATTATCTAGCAGAACAGCAAATACTTTTTAAACGAAAGCAACAATCATAAAATCTAAATATGTTAAACGAATTACTAACAACTTTACCTAGTATTCCTGATGGCACAAAATTGAAAAACAGACATCCCCATTTCACAAAACTTTATCCAACGCAACATTATCATCAAAATATTGAAAACCGTACACACATTCCAGGGATATATAAAGTTCTTACAGATAAGCCCCAACCCTCTTCCTCTAAAGAGATGCTTTGCATTTACCCCAGCTCTTGACAGCGGGGAAATGATGACTTATAAGCGAATTGAAACAAATTGAACCTTTCTGAGCAGCTGACAAGAAACACTCAATTTTTTGGCGCTGTTTTTTGTGTTGCCATTTTAGATATGCGTATTCTGTCAGAGGGTTCTGATGGATGGAGTCAGGCGGTTCACCAAGTTTTGATCTTCTGTTTCCAGCCTTCTTTCGTTTACTTTCGTAGTCGTTACGGCAGGCGATGTTTAGCAAAATTATTTAAATAATCAAAACCATAGAGGAGTTAAGTTTACACACAATGGTTTCAAAAAAGAACACTTTCTATGCAATATAAAGTTAATTTTTAAGACTTAAAAAAATAATAATAACTGGCTTAAAATATAGAAATTTCATTCTGTTTTTTTTAAAAAACGTAAATTATGTCGTTAGATAGAATTTGTGGTTGTAAAAATGAACAATTAATGGGGTAAAAAATTGTTGCTAAATAAATACATAGAAATAATAATTAACAGACGGAGAAAAAAAGAACTCCCATGTAATCTGTTTGAAATTGATGTTAAGTAAATAGATGGATAAAAGGCGTATTAAATTATAGGGAAAAAATTCATTTTCAATCCGGGAAAAAAATTAAAAGTAATAAATTATGGAATTTCGACTCATGTGCAAAATTGTCGCTAAATGAAAAAAAATTAAAAAAAAAACGCTGACGAAACTACACTAATGCAAAAGAAGTAATTGGTCGTGGAAGACTTGTCAATCAGAACATTTTTTTTTTTTTTTGTATAAGAATTAAGAAAACACCAAATAAATTATTAAAAAAAATAATAATAAGCTGTAAGAAAAGTGCCCATTCAATACAGTGTAAAAGTTTAGTAAAATTAAAACAATTTCAATTTAATAGAGGTGCAATATGAAACTTTTACCTAATAAAAATATTTCAACTAAAAAAAAGAAACATGAAACGTTTCAACTTGCGCACATAAACCGGCAGCGTAAATATTTTCAAGACAAATTACATTCAAAGCACGAAATACGTACGTTCTCAAATCCGAAGTTAAAATGTTCAAAAATAAAAAAATAAAGAAAAAAATAAATAAAGAGAAAAGTTACAAAAGTTAGCATTAAAAAAAATACGACAAGAAAAATAATGCACATGAAAGAAACATATTAATAGAATATCGTACGTGCTCGCATTCTTAGTGCAAATTAAAATATTTTGAATAATAATAATATTAAATAGCTAAAACGAAGCTTTAGATTTCGATTACAACAATATGCCAAGATAACATAAGCAGGGCTGTAGAGTCGGAGTCGGACTGATTTTGGACCAAAGGAGTCGGAATCGCTGAAAAACATGTTGATTCCGACTCCGACCACCTCCGATTTGGATGAAATTTTATGGAGGTGAAAACATATCTTTGAAACTAACCGATACAAATTTTCAGCGTCCAATATCCAAATCCTAAGCATCTAGGATTAATAAAAAGGGCTTCAAAATGGCGGGTCAGCTTTGTGAAACGAATTGCTATGTTTGGGCTTAGACAAGTAAATAAAAAATATTTGCAGCAAAAATGCAATGTGTTAAAATAAAGTCTAGCCATTTAACAAGAAAAGAATTAGTTTTGTACGGAGTAGAAAATTGACTTTTTGGGAGGTCACAGTGACCTCCGAGAATTAAGGTAAATGTGGTGAAATTACCTGGGAGAATTCTTGAGAAAATTGAACTTTTTGAGAGGTCACAATGACCTTCTCATGACCTCCAACTGGGATACCCCAGCTTGCTACCCCCCCCCCCCCCAAAGTGAGTCCTGGCTAAGACCATGAATAAAAATTAAACTTTTAAAAATGCACTTAATATTTCAACCTTTTTTTTAGGGTTTTTTCCTCTTCACATTTGGGTAAAAAAATAAATAATAATAATAATAATAAAAAAGCAGGAGTCGGGAGTCGGAGTCAAAAGTTTTAAAATCCCGGAGTCGGAGTCGACCATTTTTTCTCCGACTCCGCAGCCCTGAACATAAGCACATGTCGAGATCTAGTTTTTATCAATTCTTATACATGTATAGTCGAATCTCGATTACAAAAAAATTCTTTTTACCGTTAAAAAGTCCTTTGTAGCACGCTTTGTAAAACGATACTGATGTATTTTATCAAAAAATTATAAATATATTAAATTGCATGGGGACTCCTTTGAATTTAATTTTCCACTCGTGCACTGAGCTTGCGAAATCAAGATTGATCACAACCAAGATGGGGCTGCAAAATAGTCGTATCGCCATAACATGCAAATGAAATTGAGATGACTCCGGAGGTTCGACGGAACGAAACCATTAACTAGGGCCGATCCCACCAGAGAGAACACAAAATTCCAGCCCTCGACGAGGTGAGGTGCGGGGGAGGGCGCAGAAAACTTCATAAAAGAATGTGCCTTTTCACGAAGAGCAAAAATAGTACAATAACGACAGCATCTGCTTTAATTACACAGCAAAACAATGCCTTGGAACAATAATTGCGCTGACAGTGTAAACCGAAAAGGGCCCCATTGTCAAGCTAGAAAAGTCTCCAACAAAGAAATCCCGCCATTTAGCGCTTCCGCGACACCAGCGCCCCCTGGTGGGACAAACAGACACCAGAGCAGGAGGCTTTCTTTTGCAGAGCAAAGCACACTTCCGGTGACGATGAAATCTTCGGCCCCCCTCAACATAACATTCTGTGTCTTTTAAAAGTAGAACATCAAGCCCCTCCACCCCCTCCCCCGACAGAGGAGTGGAGACAAATGATTTCTTTAAGAAACGTGTAAAATTTGGGGTGATAATTTTTCTCAGCAATAAACGACCAGCTGGTTATAACTCATCGCAGCTTCACTGAATCTATTATGCCCGACTAAGTGTTCGGGTTCCAGCTTCCGAATCTCAAAATCTAGCTGCCGCCCCTCCCCTCCCACCCCTTAGCAAAACGAGACACATTTGTCGGCGAAACCGCCGACGTCTCTCTGCTCAGAAAGTTTTGTTTTTAAAAAGTCGCGCCTTGTGCAGGCATGCGTGTATCGAAAGTGCAGCCATTGCACAACCGGCACTTCTGAATGAAGACTTAACCCATATTGGCCGGAATTAAATTTTTCATTTTAGCTTAAACTCGTTGCCAGAGTAAAAGATAAAAAGTTGTGAAAAAAATTAAGGCTGAATTAGAATAGCTGAATCTTTCAGTAACTCACTCACTAAAAAAAAGTTCATTGGGACTCTTTAAGTTTTACTTTTGCTATTTGAACCGAGTTCGATTAGCGTGACACATGTGTTACGCTAGGTTGAAATGGGTTAAGGAAAAGCAAAGATTTTTATTTTCGCCTAGGAGTTTGTTAACTGAAGTGTGGATTTATGCCGAATAAAACTCAAGCGTCATGAGAATTGTTCCCTTGTTGCATTCGATAAAAATAGGTTGGATCTTTCTAAATGTTTAGAATACGATGAGAGTGAAAATTGCTCTTAGTTTTATTTGAAAGAAATATTTTTCTTATCGTAGAAATTAATAAAGTGCCTTTACTATAAAATATTTACTTCCAACGAACCACTACTTTTCTTATTTTGTTGTTGTGTCCACAAAAGAATATCAGTTCAGTTACTTCTGACACCAATTTAAAAAAAAGCAGTGGTTTAGAGCTGCTTTTTCAGTTTAAAAAAAAAATCAAAACATTTCAAAAATTTATGTTACCAAATTCCACTACCGCATAGAGCAAAAACGCTTTTGCTGTCTGATCTTCACAATTAAAAGCTTCCGCGCATTTTTACGCATGCGTCAGGTCTTCTCCTTTCTTACCAAAATAGGGGTCTTTAGTAAGATAACAATAAAGGGGAGAATAATAAAAAAGCATTTTAAACCGTATCAAACAACGTGGAACGATGCTAATTTCAAATACATAGTTTAATTGAATATGTCAAAATTATATAGCAAATGCAAGTTTTAAATTGAAAACTTCGGAAAGTTATCACCCACAACTCATGTACCCTTTTTAAGTGAAACTGTTCGCGAGTGCTAGGCGTGGTTTTCACGGATGGACAGTAGTTTTCGCTATCTTCTACGACGAACTTCAAACACTGGTAAACTTTATTTCTTTAACAATGGAGTAAAAATGCATGTTAAAAAACAAAACAAAGAACGGAGTAACACGTAAATAAATTAGGTGGTTACTTATTTCATTTATTTTATTTAATAGAAAAAATGTGTACATATCAAAATAAAGTTTTAGAAGACAAAATCGTTCAACGCATTCTTTAAATGACGCATCATCTCAAGAGTACTGAAATACAAAAATAAATAATATCGCTTCGCCAATCAAATTACGTTTAACCCATTTTCAAGCACACCATTAATCAACGAAGACAAGACAACACAAAAGCTAATAACATTCTGATAATGGGAAACAATATATTCCGACGACAAACCTGAAACACTAGTTACAAGCTGTTGACACAGGAGTAAAGAAAAACCAAAAACTCCGCAACTTCTAAGTACCAGACAAATAATTACTCCCACTTATTCTATTTTATAAATATTCAAGCAAAACAATTTAACACATTCCTTTGAATGGTGTATGAGGGCAAGGTTGACTACCGTACGTCAAACCAGAAAGGAACAATCCATGTCCCTCGGCAAATCAAATTACATAAATCCAAACTCAAACAGATTATTAGAATCACCTTCAAAGCAGATAGAACACCGAACTATTGATGTGTATACACCTTCAAGTAACCTTAAGAGAGTGTAGTCACAGCAATATTTCAGAATAAAACTTGACCACCGTTTCCGCTCCTCCCCGACTACGAACTTGAAAAATCTGGGGGACTCCGAATTGTTTCACACACGAGTAAAGAAAACTATAATATAAACAAAACACAAAAACCAACCACACGATATGTAATGGTACTACTAAGTATGCTTTCTAATTTGAAAATATAACTGTCAGGGCAGAGTTTCAGAAAACAAAACAACTTAATGCATTCTTTCAAATGATGCATCACCTCAAGACCGACTACCGCATTTCAAACTAGAAAAAAAAAATCCATGTCCTTCAGTCAATCAAATTATGTTAACCCAATCTCAAACACATCACCAATCAACGCCAGACAGGAGAACACACAAATAACATTCCCGGTAATAAGAAGTTACTATTTCCATATCTCTGACGACGAACTTGAAACACTGGGAGATTCCGAACTGCTTCCTCGACACTGCTGAAAATGTATTAAAACTAAAAAAAAGACGAGGAACTCACAGTCCCCAATCCGCAGCGAATAAGATGGATGAACTTTTCAAGAGACACCCAGCTCTAGCTTGGAGCAGACAGTGATCCATCAGGGGATGAAGTGATTTTTATTATTTGTTACCGGTTTTGAGGATTAGTAAATCTTCCGCAGGTGTCTTGCATAAGAGCCGCTTTCGCGGCGAGGTCTTTATTTACTCATTTATTTAGTTTTCTTTGCGACGCTCCGCTGGTTTCATTCGGATTTTATTCTTTCCACTGTCCAAAGAAAATAAACCTCATTTGGAGGGGAACGAAAATTTATCATGATTCCCACAGATTAAAACAATTTAAATTTCTACGGGAAAAAAATTAAATTATTGCGCGAGACATTCCCTGAATATTTAGCACCACATTAGATGCGATTGCATTATTCTTCAACAGAAAGAAGCAATGTTTTTAAAACCCTTAGAATGAATGTTGAACAAAGTAAAGTGAAGAATGTTACAGGAAACGGGAAAATATTATTTTAAGGAGTAACAAGTAAACATTTTGAACATATTTGGTAAAGGGTCCCCCCCCCCCTCTTTCGAATGTTTTGATCTACTTGCTCTCTTCAAAACATGTTTGTCGAAAGATTAACCGTCAGTAGATGCATCGCCTCGAAACAAGTTGGTGTGCTCAATTTGATTTCAAAATGTTTGTACGAGTGCTGGACACCCCCTCGTTTCTCTTATATACTTCACGATAAAGAATCGTAGTATTACTTTTTACACGGATTTTCAGTTTGCACTAATGCAAAAGTTATGAATTAGTACAAACTAAATATATTAGTTATGATTTAAGTTATAAATCATAACTGTCGAAAAAAAATCTAGTTTTTAAATATTTAGTTCTTTTCCTCCTTTTCAATTTGTAAAAAAAGATTCATGATAGGAAAATTTTGATTTTTTTTTTCGCATCACCAACTAAATTTTAAAACCTGGTACCACTGCAAAGCGTAATACATAAGATTATTTTTATAGGGTAACGTGCATTATTAGAGTGTTTGATCATCTAATTGTTAAATCTAATCAAAGAATCAGATGGGAAAACGGCAAATGTTCCATCATACTTTTCATTTTGACGTAGAATCACAATGGACTTTTTCCTTCTTGAAAAGTCCCAATTTTTTAATGGCATTTATCAAATGAGATAATAAGAAGAAAATACAGGTTCATTTCATTTCTTTCAGCTTTATTTATACTCCGATTCACTGCCACACACCTTTTTTGAAAAAAAAAACAAGTAAAAAGAGGAGGGGTGGGGAATCTCAAACGAATTTGATGTTCACCGAAAAGAATCCAATTTTGCTTTGAAGCAGGAGTGGCTGACGGCTATCCATCAGTAGATAGAGATTTTATTACCGGTTTGCCGATTAGCATGGTGGCTGAAGCAGGTGTCTTGTGAAACGTTCCTCCTCAGAAAAGGAGTAGTTTGCTGATAGTCAGATGGCAAAAGAAAACGTCCATTCCCAAATGAGAAAACTAGTTTGACCTCAAAGGTGCTGATAAGTACCTTGTCCGAAAAAGCAAATATTTCAAGTTGCTGGATTAAGGTATAAAGTCTATTAGCAAATTATTCTTTTAAATGACAACGACCTTCAATTACGAAAAAGAGGTAGGTAAAAGCCTTTTTTTTAATTTAAACCACGCCATCCCTACCTGAATCGCAAGAACATTTTATTAAAAAATCTTTCTCTTTGACTTAAGAGACCTTAAGCTTTTAGTTTAGTGTTTGTATGCTCGTGGTAGGCCAGCAGTTTCTAAAGTGTACCATGGCCTCACACAAGTATGGGCAATAAAAAAATGTTTAAAAGAGGTAGATAGCAATATTTAAAATTTTAGAGGCAGATAAGAGTCGATAACGGTTAGAAAATGCATAAAAAATGATCCACCGGAAAATAAAGCATGTTAATTGAACTAATTTAGGTAAGATTGGCCAGAAAATACCTCTGCACTTGTAAAATGAAGAAATAGCCCTGATCTTGAAAACACCACAAATTATTTTGAATGTCTATAACGCATATAGTGACTAGCAAATATTGAAATATGTGTGTTAAAAATTAAATAAATAAATAAATTTTACTTTTGTCTGTTTAAATCAACAGAATTTGAAAAAATGCATACGTCAATCTTACGTAGCTTTTGTAGTTCAGGTTAATGAAAATAAACCAAAGATAGGTTAAATTATGGTTTGAATTAGTCTTGGTTGGTTACTGTGTTGTAGTCTTTTAACTGCGTTCCAAAACTTAACAATACTATACAAGAAAGATACTTTTAAAAATAATCTGTTGTAGCGTTTTGTAATTAAGAACATGTGTAAAGCTGCCTTAAACGCGTGACTTGTAAGGAAATCAAGAATTGGAAGCTTAGAAAAAACTTTCTCTCTCACCTAAAATCGTATAAACTCCAATTTGGGCAAAAAAAAAAAAAAAAAAGCCGAAAAATATGCACTATAATGTACGGTCAACAATTACCTTAAAATTACTAAGAGCTTGAAAAGCCGCAGTTATTACCCGATACAGGCGTTACAACATGACAGCATGAATATTAAAAAACACATAATTGCTGAATTATCGAAAGCTATAATTATTGAGGCAAAAACGGAAACCTGCTCCGATTTCGAAAAGCTCGACGACTATTTTTCGCGCTGAAAGTCCCAGGAGTAGTGATTAACATAATCACGCACACAGAAAACAGGGCAGTGTGATTTCAATTACCTCTACAGGGCGAACAGTGGCTCTTCTTTTTTAAATTTTCCTGCGTTTGAACATATTTTGTGAGGCATACAATTTAGTGGAATAAAAACTCAATCGAGTTTAAATCGGTTGAAAAATCGGCGGGAACTACTATGCGACGATAAAATTGATGTAGTAGAACTTCGATTAACCGAAGTGTTACGAACCGGTAAATCTTAAATTCCGGATGAAAAAGAGCACTTAAAAAGGACTGTAAGGAGACTGCAGAAATATTAAATTCTGGATTTAAACATGTACTTCGCACGCGTTTACAGAATGCTATTTTTTTCCTACACGGAAATCCCGTTTACTGGAAATCCCGTTACTAGGAGTTTCAGTCCATCAGTACAAAATATTTTAATTTCATAAAACAACTTTTTTCCAGCTTGGTTATCTCACTGAAAAAAACCCTAAAAAGCGACTTTTATCGTCTTTTCTTTCCCCACTTTAAAATAATGCGAGAACATCGAAACAAACAACGAAATTTTTTAAATGTTTATCGAAATTTAATTCTCGAGATTACCTCACGGTAGATGTAGAAAATAGCTAGACAAGAAAGTAATGGACCAGGTAGGGAATGGAGCAACTTAGCTGATTGAAACAGAGAGGATAAAAGGCCTTACTTTACAAAAAAAAAAAAAAAAAGACCTTAGCTGACTTTCTAACCTTATAAAATCTCAAAAGGAACTAACATTTGCAACATTAGGTAACTCTTAAAATTTAGATTTAGCAGAGAATGCCGATTTCGACTAAAAAAATGATACCGCAATTTTTACTTTTACTAGACAAACTGAAATACATTAAATATGGCATGTTTGAGTAATCCGAGCTGTGTTAGAGCAATACAGATTAATAGTAAAATCCACGATGAATAGAAATATTACAATATCCTCCCCCCCCTCTTTGATATTGACAATTGTTATTATGTCCAAAAAATGTATTCTCAGCTGAAGATTTAAGAAAGACTCATGTGGATTACCAGAAAAACGCAACTTACTATTTCCAAAGTGATACTGCGAACATTTCTGATTGTACAAAGACAAGAAACTCACCTGCAAGAGAAAGAAATAACATGAGAATTGCTGTAATTAATGCATAAGACAAAAGTTAAGTAAAAGAATTATAAAATCTACAATAAGTATTTTACTCTTTAAAAAGTTTCATATATTATTTTCATAAAGGAGAAAGAAACAGCAATTGCACCTTTGACTTGACTTGCTTCATCGGTAGACGCAAGTATGCTATTTCAATCTCTTTGTGAAATTCTTTGCAGAACTTCAACTCTTAAATGGCAGTAACAGTTGAAATTTTAAGAAAGCAATCTAATCAAATGATTTGAAAAATAATGATTTAATAATTTTAAAATAACCGTCTGTTCATAACCGTGCAAAAGAGGAGTTGCATAATAATGAATCGGATCGATAAAATTAAAAACATACACCACACGAAAATAAATAAAAGTAGCAGACAAAACTACTCTTACTATGAATAAATTAGCACTAGCCGGCGAATAAAAGAATGCCAATAAAATAATTTCAGAGAGAAAAGAAAGAAACATCTGAAAATAAACTAAAAATACAAACACGAGATAAAAATGAAATAATTAAAAAATCTGAAAAATATTTAAATATTTCCGAAGCAAATCTTTTAATATTTTTACAGTTAGAAAATTTACCAGCATAATTTTCTGGCTATAAAACTGAGCCATCATATGTTCATTATTTTTTATTCTTAAAATAAAATCATTTATAACTCTTATTGAAAAAGATTTGTAGCTGAACAGTATCAGAAGAAAAACTACACTGCCGACAGAACAGCAAAAATTTGCTTCGAACTGAAGATACGGGTTTACAAGTATCCAATTTTTTAATCGAGCAAAATGATAAGAGTTTGTAGATATAAAGAAATACGCCAGAAAATAGCATCAGATAAATAAAGTATTAGTAAAAGAATTCTTTGATAAATAAGCAGTGCATTTAAGATCTACATTTAAGTAAACAAGATCTCTGAAAAAGAAAAATGATATCAACGAATACAATCAATTTGAAACGTATCACTCAAATTCACACATTGCATGGTATCAAACATATCCCAAAGCAACGCTTATAATGTCCAAACAAATCTCGCATTAAATAAAATCTGAGAAATATTTTTTTTCTTCTTTTTTTTCCCCTTAATTACTACCCTAAAACCTTTCTTTTTTCCGATTCGCCAGATCATCTGGAAACCGGCGCACGTAAACATGTATTACAACTTCGATTAAGATCTCCTTCGGAAAATGCTAAAATAAATTTCCATTGGAAATCAGCAATCTCCCATGTATCTTCGCGGGAACCTGCAATTAACCTTTCCAATAAAAAATGCCGTAGTGTTGAGCATTTGTTAATAATAATTCATTAAAAAGTAATAAAATTTTTGAAATCCAAGACTGCAACCAGGTTTGAAATATAATTTTCTCATTCCTTTCTTTTCGATTTTTAATGTTTCGCTTAATTGCAGAACATATCACACACCGAGAATGAAAGGGGCACTTTTTAAATTTTGTAAGCATTATATTACCACAGACTAAAAAAAAAAAAAGTGCCCCCTTCAGGGTTGCAGGGTTGGAAATCATTAAAAAAAGTTTACTGGTTCGCAGACAAAATCACTATTTTTTTTTTTTTTTTGTAAAAAAATGGTGGTCCCACGGACTACTCAATATTTTGTCACGGTGGTCCGAGGTAAGTTTTACTGGCCTGGAACCAGTGGACCAGCAGTAATTTCGAACCCTGCCCTTTCATTTTCGGTGGGCGATATTTGCAACTTTTGCTATTTAACATTATATAAAACAATGAAAAAAAATTACCATTAAGTTCAACAGTTGTTAGTAAGAGTAAGGCAAAAGGTTATACAGGGTGTCCACTCCAATCGTGGACCAATAGCTAATTTCTAAACCGTTAGAGATAAGCATATAGTTGATTTAGGAAAAAATCTCCAAATTATGAAAGGAATTTTGGGTCTATCCAATGTTTTTCAAAAAATCAAATTTTGAAAGAGTTACGAAATTTAAATTTTTATACAGCCCCCTAGTCCTATCAATCATATTTAGTAAAACATTCTTGACACTGTAACGTTTAAAACTAAAAAAAAAATCACTCTTCTATCACAAAAATTGACCGAATTATGACGTTTTGAAAAATCAAGATTTTGCATTATTTCATGACGTCATCGAGCGATCGCTTAAGGGACCGTATGCGAAATCCTTCAAAATCTTGATTTTTCAAAACGTCATAACTCGGTCAATTTTTGTGATAGAAGAGTGATTTTTTTTTAGTTTTAAACGTTACAGTGTCAAGAATGTTTTACTAAATATGATTGATAGGACTGGGGGGCTGTATAAAAATTTAAATTTCGTAACTCTTTCAAAATTTGATTTTTTGAAAAACATTGAATAGACCCAAAATTCCTTTCATAATTTGGAGATTTTTTCCTAAATCAACTATATGCTTATCTCTAACAGTTTAGAAATTAGCTATTGGTCCACGATTGGAGTGGACACCCTGTATGTTTTGCATAGCCTCAAGGCCTAAATGGATTTTTTCTCTTTAAAACCAATATTAATAATAAAAAAAGCTAATATAGCACTAATAAATAAAATTGTCTTGTAAAGGGTTAGCTCGATTTTTCTAAATATATTTAACGCGTCGTTCGAGAGCTTTCTGAAATAATTGATTGAATTTATCTAGTCACTTACTTTAAAGCGAATGCATAAAATTATACAGATAAATATTTCCCTATTAACAATTCAAATACCATATGCATCTATAGTTGCCACAAAACAAAGTAGAGGGTTATTTCTTTCTCTACCAAGCGACCATGGGCGAACTAGATAATATCTTTGCTCGAACTAATATGAGATGGACTTTCATCTGCAAGTTCTGATTATGCCGGGGTTCTTCCATTACCTGCCTTGAGAAATAGAGGCCATGATGGATTGGTTACCTATCCAGCCTTTAATAAGCGGTCGCAGGCAGAAACACCTCCTCTTTTGGCGCGGTTTCTTTCTTACAGAAAATTACTTATACAGATGAACTCGCTTAATAAGAAAAGGTGAAAGTTCACAAATTAACCGTAATATCTTCACTTATTTAATCTGAGGAGAAGAAGCGACGACTTACGAAGCGAAAACAGCTCATTGTCTGGCAGCTAATTGTAAAAGTTTCTACATTCAATACCAAATACAGTGATCATCCGCTATTTCAATCATCGGTTAATTGGATCAGTGGTTTTGTTTTTCTTTCTTCCTATTGATTCAAACACATATATTGTCGCCTCAGACCAACTGTAGGATTTCTTACAGTTATTTCTAGGATTAGATGTCTAGCTATTGTTTTGAAGCGACGATATAATTTAATGAGTTGTATTACAATGTAAAAACTTCAACGGATTGAAGTAATAAAACCGTCGGATTAACTGATCAAATGGGGGAAATATTAGGGATGCACCGATAAGCAAATTGGCCGATTACCGATTAATCGGTTTTGATAATCGGCCCAGCCGATTAATGCTCATAAGGGATCATTTTTAATACTACAAATTTCACAATCACTGCTTTTTTTTCTTTCTTTTACAATTCCGATTTTAGAAATAGTTACTATTTATCTTCGAGATAAAATTTATTTTTTTCCGTTTTCCTAGTTTTGCCAAAATAATTTCGAAATTTATCCAATTTTTTGAACAAAGTTTAATGTTATTGTTAGAAAAATTACATTAACATATTATTAATTACGTTAACTTGACATAAAATTTAAAAAAAAAAATAGTTGGAGATCTATTTAGGAGAGCTTTTAATTTAAACTTTATTTTCCTATTATATTAGTGGGCATTTAATTCAAAACTTTTACTCTTCGCGAAACTGAGAGGTTACCTAAAAGCATTACGCCAAAGAGAAAGGTATCGACTCATGAAAAATGTTGCAACGTTATTAATAGCTGTACATTTATTTAAAAGAGGAAATTTAAATTATTAAAAAATGCATATCAAATGTGAGGATTATTTTTTTATATTTCATTCTCTCTTTGAATTATTATTTCTTTATTTTTACTCAGTATATTTTCGTACTACATGTTATACTTATATTTGCAGGAAATTATTTATTTCTAGTTTATAAATTTGATCTTCGCAGCTTCATGTTGAAGGCATACTTAAAGAAATTTTATTCATCACATATTTTTCTGCTGGTTGATTGCGAAAATTTGACTAATTGTAAATAAAATGAAATGCTTATGTTTTCGTGTTCCAATTTAAAAGTTCAGGAGTACAATTATTTATAATAGTGCCATATGAATATAATCTGTGAGGGTAATCTTTTAATATTCCATTCAGTTTTAAGCACTATATGAAAACTATTTGTTTTGTTTTTACTCTATACTCTTACCCCTCATACTACATGTTTTAATAAAAATTTCAGATAATTAAATTTATTTTCTGTTGATAAAATTATTCATCAAAGTTTCTTGGTGAAGATATACTTTAAAATATATTATTAAAAAAAAAAAAATTCCGCCGATTAATCGGTATAATTTTGCCGATTATTAATAATCGGCCCAGTGGCCGATTAATCGGCACTGCCGATTAATCGGTGCATCCCTAGGAGATATCTTCATTGCGATGAGCTAAACGAACTGTCTAAAGAAAACAATCCTGTTAGCAAAAGGGGGGGGGAGCAATATTTGAAATTAATTACAATCTTAGGGGTTAAGTGAAACGCCTTAAAAATTAAAGGGAAGTTGAACTGAAAGGAAAAATGGGAACTAAGAGAGGGGGGTGGGGGATTCTGACGTTTAACTCTTTAAAGACCACGAGCCTTGAGATAGAATTTAGATTTTTTTCTACACACAAAACAATTAACAATTTCTAGAAACAACAAATTTTGTGAAGATTGGTTTCGAAGATTTTGTGTACTTTGATGTGATATATGTTTAGATGGCACATTACTCTTTTCTTTCAATAAATTAATAGTGATTTCTATGCCTCAATAATATGGGCGGGGGGGGGGGGGCAGAAATTAAACTTTGTTTTCAAAATATGAAGTTAGGGAACAGATATATCCCATGGTAGTTTCAAAATTATGGGGAAATCCTAAGATCTAAAAAAGAATTAATAACGGGGGGGGGGGGATAAAAATCTTAAAATTAAATAACAGCCCCACCCCCGAATAATATCACGGGAAAAGGTAAGCCAGACCCCTGAATTTAGACCGTCGATGTAACAAATTTTTTGCCTCCACTCCACATTACTTTACGTTTTCACTCATTTTTTTTTTTTCCTTTGCATTTGTTCAAGCCATTTTCCCTTATTCCTAAAAACAATACTCATTCCAAAAATTTCCGCGTACAAATTCTTCCAAGTAATCTCAAAAGTTCGGCCAGCAGAACTTTCTAAAATAGTTTCGCGCAAGAGCTTTTAAACTGTGACAGAGGGAGCTTCATACTCTCCTCGGATGGTCCCTTATTATCAAACGTTCCAAGCGGGAGGGGGATGAATCCAGTGCAGACGATCACAAAACCCTCCCGACTTCAGGCCCCTCGTGCCATCTGATGCATCATACTTATTAAAGATGTCAGTTACAATTGGTGGCAGGTCTCTGCCACGCGGTTCAATTATAGAGCAACCTGTGCCAGCAGGTCTGTACTAGGAGGTGACAACTAAGGTGCCGCTGTATCAAACGTAGTTCTTTATATCTGGGTCTGTCAAGTACACCATCCGGCACGGAAGGGAAGAAAAAATAGCAGACTGGAATTTATTATTATTTTTTAGGTGGAGGCCACTCGTTCGTTAGTTTGAGGCCAGAGACTGTTTCATTTTGTGCTGAGATATTGCAAGGCAAAGAGTAAGAGTTGAGAATGCGCAGAAGTTTGTGGAGATGATAAAATAAACATTTAATTAATGTGTAACTTTTAAACCTGTAGATGAATTGAAAATTTTCACCTAAGGTGACTAAGTAGTGAAAAACATGGATACTACTAGTAGAAAAATAACTGTTTTGGAAAAGATTAAAAATAATAATAGCGATAACAATATAACCAAATTAGTGCTTTTAAATATTTCAACTAATCGCAATAAAGATATGGTTTCGGTAGGTAATTTAGAAAAGTCAATAATTTTAAACAAAACCAAAATTGATAAATAAATCGATTAATGAGTTTAATTACTACTTTTGGCTAAAAAATATTATACATTTAAAATCGTCGACAATTTTACTATGTAATACGAATTTCATTTCCTGCAATAAAAAAAAGTTTGATTTACTGTAGAGCAATAACTGGAAAGTATTTTTGAGGTTCAAAGTATTTTTTTTTTTTTGTCAAAATCAAGCTTTTTATGACAAATTTGGAAACATTTCTTTCAACTGTGAACGTAACATAAAATGCTTTGTCAAGTGTAAATTGGCTGACTGCACATGCATACTTTGGCCCATAAATTCAACAGATTGAAGGCGACTGGATAGAAATATACATGTGCACACATTTACATTTTTCGCGAGGCAAAGAAATATAAAATTTCTGTTGAAAGAAGGAAACCAAGTCGGAGAGGAACATTTTTCGTCACCCGTCACAGCAATCACCGAGAGGTGGAAAAGAACACAAAGTGGGAGCCTCACTTTTGTCTGTAACACTTTACCGGTGGCAGCAAGACAAAGCAACACTTAAATCAACTCACAGACAAACGCAAATGAAATAAAATATTCCAGGAGTAAGGTCCGTCGATCGCGCATTTTAAAGCGCGAAAAGGGCGGGAAGAAAAAGAACATAAAAGTCAAGCAAAATGGCGAAGTTCTTCGAGGAGGGCACTGACGATGATTCCTCCACGACATCGGGAATTTTGTTTCCGATTTCGCATCTCTTGTTTTTTGTTTGTTTACCGTTTTATTAAGGTTTTGACGGGTGGGCCATTACAGAGGTTGACGTTTCGAAAAGCGAGGAACACAACCCCCAATTCGTTCCAAGCTAGATGGGCTGACGAAGTACTTTGCATATTGCCATTTGTCTGAGCCACTTAGCGTCAGCAGCCAAGCAGGTAAAAGCCCAAGTTTCTGCTTTTCCCGTCTTCTTTCTATTTCACCGTTTTATTTTTATTTTTTCCATTCTGCGAACAAAGATGTCGAAGCTATTGCTGCTAATAAAACACATCGATTGAAAACTTATACATTACCAAACATAATGACATTATTTTCCTACGATTCTTTCAATTTGTCGACAAAAGCTTGGAGTCACGAAAAGCAAAAGAGACCTAAAGGTTCGAATACAGAAGAAAAAAGAAAATGTAATAATCAAGACTGCTTATTTCTTTTGCGATTAAAAACTTTGTGCGAACACATACTTCTGATCCAATTAACTCTATACACTCATAATAGCATTTTTTAATTGTTTTATTGTTGACATGGCGAAAGAAAAATATCAAAAGATGGTACACTTTTAAACACGTTAAATAATAATTTACGACTTCTTGAGTGATGGAAAAAGTTTCAATTAAGGTTAAAGCCGTCCGAGTTCATTTACGCAATTTAACGTATAGAAACAATTTTTATTTATAAAAAAAAAAAAAAAAAAAAAAAAAATCAAAAATTAAAATACATATATACAAGCGAAGAAAATGTGTTATGTTAGGACCATAAAAAACAAAGATTAACTTTTCTTTTACCACAGAGACATACATATAGTTTTCTTACAAATTAGGATATTTCGTTTTTTGACAACTTGTGACGAGGGCTTAGTTCCTGCACTTCTTTTCAACGCTACGAGAATTTTGACACATCAGACAAGATTCAAATCAAAATGTATCGAGAAGACAATAGGGCTCCTGTATAACTTTTGTTTCACATTAAGCGTTGCCAGTAACCATCAATTACAAAACATCTTCAACAGCATCAAACATGGATATGGGATCACAGCAATCACTCTTTTTGAAATACAGACGAAGTAGCATAGCAGATTCATCGATTGCATGTAAAAAAAACTAGAATTTTTCAAGCGATCATTGAATGCTCAAATCGCAATATATATCGGCTAAATCTCGACAGTCTTATGAGCTGGCAGACATTTAGAATTAGTAACCATCAAAACAAGAATCTCTTCTTCGCAGTTGGGAGCAAATTAGTCACCGTAAACATAAAAAGCATCTCACTCTCACTTTTCTTTTTCCAAATTTATTTTTTATTCCTTTCCAACACCATTCCCTTCGCCATGGCTCGGAGCAAAGACCTCTTTTAACTATGTTTGCATTGGCTGCTAAAGCTTCCACTTTGTCTGCATGGATTGTTGACGCAGTTCACTTCTGCAAGAAAGTTGCAGGCGGGAGATGTATATATACCAAGGATTTTTTTCTAACGATGTTTTTGTGTTGATGGCGGAGTAGACTTGAAGCTTGTGAAAACACTTGGAAATTTAAGAGCGGAAGAGTGGATGGAGATCGTTTTTCGCGTTGCGTGGACCTCCCCCTGTGTTCGGCCAACAGATCTTTTGGCGGCGAAGGTTGATTATCGTGCGGAACAGGGGTGGCCAGCCCACGCAACAGCGATGGCACGCGATGAGGTATCAAGTTTCAGCCGCCATTGCAGTCAAATTGGCTTGTGATGATAATTTATTGCATTTCTATCCCCCCTTCGCGTTAATTGGCTCAACCATACGAAGTACATATCCGACTACTAAGGCAGCGATAACTTTTACCACTCTATGACTCGTGGACGATACTAAATGAAAGAAGGAATAAACGCAATACTTAAAAGCCGGCAATTCATTCCACAACTTGGTGCATCAAAAGGTATAAAACAAAAAGGGCATATTTTGAAAAGTAGTTCACCAAAGACTAAACGAGTTGAAAATCAACATAAAACCGCATTAATGAGGATGAAAGCACGAGGAGTACGATTTCGTTGGATTTAAACCTCGAGAAATCCCTGTCGGATCTATTGAAAACATTTTAAAACATTGCGATTTGAAAGAAAGGGGGGTGGGGCAGCACTAAGTCCCAAAGAGTCTGCAGAAAGTATTACTTTTTTAAAGAAGTAATCAGAACTACATTAATTGTTTTACGTCACTGCCGCTGCCGGAATTTTTCCCTGGAATGGTTTTCACATCAGTCCTAAACGTATTTTTATATATTAACACCCTAGGGTTACTATGGCTAAAAATAAAAAGTCTTGGCTCACGGGCAAGGCAAGCCAGTTCCCCCAATATTTCCATGAGGAGGGGGGGGGGGCAAAGGGCATAAAATACGTAATGCATTTCAAATCAAAAATAAAAAAGCACGCCCACATTTTCCATAAGTTTCTCAAAACTAACAGGGAGGCACTCCCTCCCGCCCCGACTAAATAACAGGCTACTTGAAAGAAATTATCTCACTCCATTACTGAGCCCGTTTAAAATTTCTCAACGAAATAAACTCAATTTATTCCAGCTATTTTTGATCGTTTACTTTAAGATTATAATTACTATAGTTATTTTAATATAAGACACACACTAGCAGATGTTTTTGTTTCTGATTTCCGAAATTGGCTGACACGCTGCCGTGTGTCTTTAATTTGTCGATCTATTTGTGTAAATATTACGTTATGAATATCAGACGTATATATATATAGAAAAATATTCCAATGGAGGTGGCTAATGTTAATTGAGCAACTCAATACGTACGAATAACTGATACGGTTAGGCTAAATTTGGGAGGGGTTGAACAGCCCCGTAGTCCCCTTTATTTATATATAAATATATTTTTTTCCTAGTAATGAACGACAGTCAAGCGTGCGTCCGCGACTATCGCGTGCGGATGTCCATTCTTTTATTTGCAGAAAGAGAAAAAGTGCGGCAAAGAGCGGCTGGTCACGTATCCGTTATTATGTCGGTGAAACCGTCCGAACGGATTGGGCGAGGGGAGGAATATTGTTTGTTCATTTTAAGTTGGCGCGTGGCCCCGCCTCCGTGACGTAAGACCGGACGACTCTATACCGCTGTTTAGGGTATGAGGGTTCTGACCAGTGCTGAGAAAAAGCGCTAGTTGGCTATCATTATCGCGCTGGATGGAGACTTCAAAAAAAGAAAGAAAAAAAAAAGAAACCAGTTCTTTGCACTCCAATGCGGCTTTGAAAAATACAATTGAATAGGTTGCTAGAACAACGTTTCCTCTTCTTTTTTGGGCCTTTTTTCTTAACTAATGTGAAAATTAACTTATTTTCTTTGAAGTAAGTTTTAAGTTTCCGAATACTTTAAAAAACGATTTTGTTCCATTATTTTTATGGAATAACGCTACGGCAAACTTTAATTACTCGAATATGAAGAAACGATTAACAGCTCCGTCCAGTGGAGGGGGGGGGGGCATGGCAATGAGGGTGCCGTATAGAGTTAACGATATATTTTCCAGCAGCAAAAGTTATTTCTGAACATTATTTCTCTGAAATGAGGGTTTGCTTTGATGGGGTTGGGGGCGGGGGGGGGGGTGTCATGAACTCTTAACAGCTTGTAACAAAGGAAGTGTGTGACATTACACATATTATTTGCAAATATGAAAGCATTTTATAGCCCCATGTTCATCTAACATAGCGTGAGATATGACGGGGGGGGGGGGGGGCGGGCGGTGCTTTACTTTGTGGCAGAGGAGAAGGGAATCAAATATGTTTTTAAAAAAGCGTCATTTGCTGAACTGAAGTGCTGTAATCCACTTCTTTAGGGCGGGGGGTGGACATTCGCCCCAGGGGCTCATCTCTCAGGTCGGCACTGAAAATGAACTTATGATTTTGAAGCGGAGCATACAAACTAAAACCACTTCTTATAGCGTACAACAGATGATTAAATATTTCTGAATGTTAATATTCGTGCAAAATTCAAAGGCATAATCTCAATTTTAATAGTCGATTGCATGGGTTTTATTTCAGATTGATTTTTTAGTATTTTCCAATTTCTTTTATTTTTCATATTTAAATTCTATTCTGAACGAGAAATCATTCCCTGCGTGTGTTCCTGCCAAACGGGGGGAGGAGGGGGAGGGGGGCTAAAAAATGTCTTCAGCATTTCTTGAAATTGTAATTACTTTAGGTCTTTGAATGTATATCCGCACAGTGTATAACCTGGGATTTTGTATATAATAGTTAGTACCCATATACAATATATATAGTATATATGAAGGGCTCGGGCGTAAATAATGGTATCTGACAAACTCGAAAGGACGTTTTGTCTCAAATAAAAGAACAAAAGTCACTTGTAAAAATGTAAATGTACCGACTTCCTTTTTTAAATAGAAAAAACTTGCTACAGTAATTTCTCGAAGCAAAAATTCCAAATTAAAAAAAAAAAAGTTTTGATTTTTTGAAATGCTACTTACCATTATTTACACCCGAGCCCTTCATATATATATATCTATAGTAATATCTGTATGCATGCACAAGCGAGAGGCATGAACACCCCCCCCCCCCTCCAGGAAAAAAAGAGAGAGGCACGCAGTTATCACAAAGAAAGCAACCCCTAAGCGTTTCAAGGTAACATACTCTGAGCTAATTAGAATTTCTATATGAGGATTCATGCCCCCTCCCCCTTCCTTCTCATATGTACCCTTATTATTCAATCTGTATGTACTCTAAAATAGTTTGCCACAAAGTTGAGTTAAACAAAATTTATTCAAAATAACATAAGTCAAAAGAAATGAATAATTCTGGTACGTTATTTCCGCACGAAAAATGTATACAATATTGAAAATATCAACTTGTAATTCAAAATTGATTTTTAAAACTAAAACATAATAAAACTTTCGATATGAAAAATTCTTTTGAGAAATAAAACGAAAGCACCCTTGCTGTAAGCTATTTCTTACAAAAGTGAATGTAAAGCATTTTCATTCCATTTTTGATTTCTAGATTCAATTTATTAAACGCTGATATGGACAGCTTAAACTGATTTCATTTTATTTATTCCTAAATGGAAATTATCAGTGGATATTCTTAACGAAACAAAGATAATAGCAGGTACATGATTTAAATATACTAGTTAGATTCATCGTCGTAACTATCGGTATCGCTGCTGAAATTGCTATCTGAAGTAGAATCAGAACCGATGGTAAAAGAAACACTTTCAACAACTTCCTCTATAATACTGTCGTTTTCCCAGTATTTGTTTTCGACACTTTCAATGTGTTTGCAATGCTTTCCCCACCTGTCATCTTTAATGTTTTCTATAGCTTCTGATGCAAGATTTTTTAGGCGCTCCAAACTGAGATCCGCAGTCACATTGTTATCTCTTACATAACGTTTAACGTCCGCCCAAATTAATTCGATTGGATTCAAATCGCAGTGGTACGGTGGAAGTCTTAAAACCTCATGTCCCTTTTGTTTTATAATTTCATCAATGCAGTATTTTTTTTCGACACCTGCATTTGCTGTAATAAGCTCCATTAACTCAACTTTCCGCATTTTTTTATCATGTGGAATTTGGTTTTCCTGCAACCAGGCAAACATTTTATCTTTCCTTGAGCTCTTAGTTGGTACAGGATTCTGCACTTTCGAATGATAAGCCGCATTGTCCATGATGATTACTGAATGCAGGGGAATGTTTGGCAGCAGTTTTTCAACAACCCATTTTTTAAAATTATCAAAGTTCATTTGCCCGTGATAATCTCCGGATGCCGATCCAGCTTTAAATATTAACCCGGCGTTTGGAACAAAACCGGATTCGGATCCAGCGTGGACAACGATCAGGCGATGGCCTGCTCGATCTTTGACGGTAGCGCCAATTTTTTCGTTGGTCCAACATTTTTTGAAAGAAAGATCGCTGTCCAGCCACGTTTCATCTATGTAGACAATGTTCCTTTTCGCTTCTCGAATTTTTTTCATTTTCCTGAGAAAACGAAATCTCCATGCAACTATATTAGGTCTTTCAACTAATATTTGCCGCTCATTTCTACATCGCTTATAGCGGAAACCTGCAACACGTAAATATTTCCATAAGGTTGATCTTTTCCATGGGAAGTTTATTCTTTGCTTTACCACAGGGAGTAAGCGGGATAAGGATGGAATTTTTTTACCTACGTAAAATTCATTCACGATTCTTCGCAGAGTACAGAGGTCAAAATTGTCCAATTTTGCAACAGAACGTTTACGATTTTTTCCAGGAGAAGACAACTGTCCACTTGTAGTCACATCTTCACTTTTTATTCTTTGTATTGTTCGCATTGAAACGCCAGTGGCTGTAGCAGCACGTTTTTGTGCTTGGGAAATTGGAATCAATAATTCCCCTGCTCTGGCTTCATTTTCACAAAATTTAGTGACATTATTTATTATTTCCCTTTCTTTTGAATGAATAATTTTCCCTTTTACTGACATTTTGCGATAAACGCAGACGTTTTTAAAAAGCTTAAGACGTGAGTAGATAGTAGATGAGCGTAGCAAGAGCCTAAAAAAAAAGAGCACTAATTTTTTTTAAACAAATTCAAACCCACGCCAAGCTGAAGGTTGTCTCATTTACACGTGCGAAACATAGATAAGCGAAGCGAGAAAAAAAAAAAAAAAACACTTAAATTTTTCCAGAAATTTAAAACCGCGCCAAATTTAAGGTTGCTTTATTTACACGCACGGAACTTTGCTCACCGAACACCCCCGCTTCAAACTTAGATCAGTTCCACTCCAAGTGCCTTCTAAATTTGAACGGACAATAGAAACCCGTTTTTCCAGCGGGCTCTTCCATTAAAATGCAAATGGAAGCGAAAGATGCTCTTCGCGGGAAGTTGTGCGTGCGTCGAATGCGTTCCGTCGGCGACCCGCATTCTTCGCAAGACTGCACGACTTCCGCAGCCGCTCACACATGCGACGTTTGCGCGTCTCTCCATGTGGAATACCATCGATGTATCAAGGGCACATCGATGCCGGTGATCGCAGTGGATTGTTAGTCACCTAATGCTATTTGCAAAAAACGTTGTTTATCTGGACGGGATCGACGTATGATGTCAGGGGTCTACAACGACGGCCCGAGTCAGTTCCGTCATGTTTTTTTTTTTTTTTTTTTTTTTTTTGGGGGGGGGGGGTGACAAGAGTTTTTTGAGGTATTTATCCGCAATATTTACAAGAATTTTGTTCTAAAAATGATTGCCCACAAAGAAGGAATAATGTAATTTGTAATACAACTTTCGTTGAAATATTATTTTTCATCTTTGGCAGTTATTCAAAAAAATGTGGAAAATTCACTTCACAAAGAATCATGGGGCAAAGTGAAAAGCAAAATATTTTTGATATGAAAAAATTTCTATTCGACGATTAATAGTAATTTTCATCAAATGAATGCGAAAATAAACGAAAAAAAAATATTAATGAAAAATAAATGAATAAATAAATAAATGAAATGTGAGAAAAAAATAAATGAGTGAATAAAATAGAGAATGAATAAGAAAATGAGCTAATCAATGAGTAAATAAGTAAATAATTAAGTAAAAGAATGTAAATAAATTAATAAGTAAAGAAATACGTTCGTAATTGATTAAATGAACAAATAATTAAACGGAATGAACTATTTAACTTTGCACCATCCACTTTGCCCCGCGTGCACTTGACAAATTACATTGAAAATTTAAAATAAAAAAATGCCTAATATAAACTAACTAAGAACTGCACTATAGTCTGCTATATAGCAACAGTAGATCTCATAAAAAAGTTAAAATGATAATTACAAATCCTTTTTTCATAACTTTTTTTTTCTTTTGAAAAACCACGAATATTACAATAAAGGTATCAAATTTTGAAAATGGCTTGTATAACTTTTTTCATTGATCTTTGCAGCTACTTATTTTTGTGAAAGGAGTCAACTATATGTCAAGGAACTTAGTCAAAATATTGCTAGATTTGTCGCGCTGCAAACTTAGAAAATATTTTACTATTTCACTTCGTCCCACATTCCCCTACATTATGTTTTCAAAATCCAGTCCCTGATCTCAAATGACGGGTCAGACAAGCTCCGCTGGCCACATTCAGACCGCAAACAGATTTCGTCCGGCTGGTGGGAAATTTACAAACTGGAACAGCAGTTTTTTTTTTTTTTTTTGGTAATACAGTAAAATCTCGTAACAGCATATACTAATATAACGAAATATCCCTTTCAACGAAATAAGAGTTCAGTCCCGTTTTAATTGACATTTTCTTGTTTGCACTCCGTTAGAATGAAATTCTTGTCACAACCAACAAAGTTCTTCACTTTAACTGAAACTTCATTTTAACGGGGGTTTAACTGCATTTTACTTTTTCAGAATTTTTAAAGAAAATTAAGCCCTCTCAACCCCCCCCCCCTTCCCCCCAAAAAAACTCAAAAACCACCACTGAACACTTTACACACAGATAACAAAAACATGTGACTGTTTCAACGCTGAAAATTACTTGTCAGAGGGCAGAAGAAATTAAAACGAATGGAAAAACATGGAAAAATAATCCAATTAAATAAACTTTTTATACACCATAATGCATTCAATCAAGGTAATAAATAATAACAATAACGTAAAATAAATGAATAAATATTGAGCGAATCTGCCTAACAATAACAAACACGTCAATATGTCAAGTCACAACTCGATTCCAGTGGTAGAAATAAATGTTAATAATTACGAACCAACACCAAAAACAAAAATTACTATCAACAGATTTAACAAGTTGAAAGATTGAAAAATATTAAGATAGTCAGATTCGAGTCAAAATCATCTTCGTGATCAAAGGTAAGTAAGTCAATTATGGTAACAATTAAGAAAAATTTGAGCAGAAGCCAAAAGAAGAAAAAATATGGGAGGAAAGGATCGTGATCATTGTGAGCAATTATCCTGATACATACCGCGCTTTTTCTTTCTTTTTTTTTTTGGTAAATTTGAAATTTCAATTTTATAGGATTTTTTTAAACGAATTGTTAAGTAGTACACTTAGTACGAACTGTAAATTAATACACGGAAAGTCCATGATAGTCGTGGCAATATATAAACTTTTTTTTTTAACTTTCTCTGTTCTTTTTTTTTCCCTAACTAGTTACAGAAATTAAAAAAATTCGACGAATAATTTCCTGATAATTTTAATGAAGTTTAGGGACAGTAAAATATTTTGTAATAGACTATCAAACCTAGATGCAACCAACACATTGTACTTAGAGGGGTTAATAAGCAGAAAATACAGAAGTAACTTAGGCAAAATTACTTATGCAAGACGTTTATGCTGATTGATGAGCATATTTTACTGATTAGCAGAAGTTATCGTACTAATTTAAAGCCTACATTATAAGTTTTGTTTTCATTTATTTGTCTCTATTGCATCAATAAATGCTTTTTAACATTTTTAATGAACTTCACCGTCTCATTATTAATGTTCATGGATGAAAGAAATTCCAATCTCAACAAAAATCCCTGGAGTCAAAAGAAAAAAAAAGGTTGACACTTTTTCCAGCCAACCATTTTGATGAAGGGCTAAATAAATAAATAAATATATTAACCCTTTCTTCAAGCGGGACTCATAGAAGCCAGACTCGCTTGAACCAAAGGGCATCTCAATTTTGAGCACTTAGAAAAATAAAATAACAGAAAATATGAATTAAATAAAGCGAAAGATAATAGGCATAAAATTTTTTCCAGGAACCGGCATTCAGAAACCGGTTTGCAAAACAAATCAAAGAAACCAAAACGAGGTTTCGCGAGGGAAATGAAGCAAAGAAAAGAAAAAACCATTATTATGTAGCACTAAAACTATTATATTCATCAGCGATGAACTTGAATTCGATGCCTCTTTCACGCCCACGTAGAAATTTAAGTGTATTTTTGCTTTTTTTTTCATAGCCTTCAGATGATGCGTTTTCTAATTTAAAACCGTGATACGTTTTTTAAGATTTAAAAAAAAAAATAACGCATGAATGGCAACAGCTATTTTTAATCTGTATGAAATATTAGAGACATGAAATAAACATTTATTCTTCTGCAATCGGAAAGGAAAATTTTAAACAATAAAATTACTTATCTAAAGTATTTCTTTACTGCATGTACTATCATCCGTTTTGCAAGTACTAATAAACTTCTATGGTACACTTTTCAATATAACAAACAATTTTCGACGCATGAATGGCAACAGCTAATGAATGGCAACAGCTATTTCTTATATGTATGAAAATTTAGTGACCTGAAATAAACATTTATTTATCTACTATCTGAAGAAAAAAGTCGTCTCCGAAAGAAAAGTTGTTTGAAATCAATTTACATTATACTTGCATGATTTTTACTATAAAATATACCAAAAATGTATAAATTCCCCTCAATTTGATCACTGATGCTTACAATATCTTTTTGATATTTTATTCTTTTCGATTTTTTTTTTGTTCTCGAAATCTCACTTTTTAATACACACATGTCTTGTGTACATTTTTTCTGCATTAACTCTTTTCTGCATAAACTTTTTTTTCTTTTTTTTTTTTTTTTTTGAGTTAATGAAATGAAATAATTATTTTCCCCCATCGGAATGTTTTTGCAAATTTCGTGATTCATTAATATTGATAGGTTTTTTTTTATTTATTATTTTTTTGTTCTATTTTAGCTCGAATTCTTATTTTTCAACTCACGCTGATTATGTATATTTTCCTTTTTGCATTCTCACAAATTTTAAAATTTAATAAATTGCATTTATTTCATTGTGCCGACTTTTTACAAGTTACATTGATAATTAAAATGATTTGTAAAAAATCGGAGTAAAATATGTACAGTGGAAAAGTACTATAAGTGAATGCGTTATATTTCTTAATGAAATATTATAATTCAATTGTCAAAAGCCACAAACGCTCGTAATTAATTATCATTACCTTTTCTTATGCTTTGATAAAATAATTGACAATAGTTTTCCATCACATGCTTTTCAACTATCTTTTCTGCTTTGCGTACATAATTAAATCGTAAACTCGTAACTTCAAATATGCCGAACATAATTAATTTAAGAAAAATACGATTTAAACAGAACAGAGAAAATTGTTGAATGCATATTTTCTAAAAGAGAACGATTATCAAAAACTACTTTGTTGCAAATTTATTGATTCAAATAACAATATTTACGCTTGTCTTTTACCATCTTGTTTAATAAATTTGACGAAACAGCAACCTGGTTAGCACTACACAAACTATAGTTAGTGCATCGAGGGGCACAAGTTTAAAAGACGTAATCGAATTAGAAATAATTGCTAGAGCAAATCTTCGCGTCTGTTAATTTTCAGCTGCAGGATAGATTAAAATAATTCAACAGGTGGGGACGGACATTGACGTGAGATAATTATAGTAAAAGTTCAAGCAATAAGAGCATCTATGTCGGCTATTAGCGAGAACAAAGCTTTTGAAAATTTGAAGGACGGGTATTTCAATTTAACACGAATGGTTGCTTGGATAAGTAAGGTCATGGTACCTACGGTTAAGGTTAAATTAAAGTATGCACTGTAAAAAAATGACTGTTGTTTTTACAGTCAAATACAGCTAATTTTATAGTAATAAACTGTAAAAACTGCTAATCTATATCTATAAAAATGAGTGTATGTATATATATATACTTGTTCTCTATACAAATCCACAGTTTGCGTCAGATTTTCATCAAACTTGACACAGAGGTTCCTTGATGCCCTAGAATTCTCATAGGCGGGGTCTTGAAATTTTAAAAAATCTAAAAAGCTCAAATTTAAATTTTTTGTCAAAAAATGACCCTTTTATAGGAATCTAGCCTATTTATATTGTAATCGAGATAGGCCTTTTAGTATTCAAATTGATGAAATTTAAGATTTTTAAATATTAGTATTTTCCAACAATGATTACGATTAAAGTAATGAATTTTCAATTTAAGGCTCACCTATTTCCTTTTAGCATTGAAATAAGTAAAAAACAATCATAATTCATGTGGACTTTATAAAAAGAACCACGGATTTGAATTTCAAATTTGCAATGCGACAACAGTTGCGTCTGTAATGGAGATAAGCCTTCAGAACGAGAAACAGATTTATTTCAGACAGATTTATTAGATTGAGTTATAATAATTTTTACTTTGTAGGTGGGAACAGTTAATAGAGAAAAGTTAATATTTTGAATTTGGCGGGTGAATTTGATGCAATTTTTTCACTTCCATGTGCATATATTTCATGCCAGTGGACGCGGCAAAGCACAGAAAACATTTCTCTTTAATTTTCACCTTTTGATAAGACTATTTTTCTGTAAACGTTTAACTTTCTGTAATATTTTAGTTTTTTTCAAAGTTTGTACCTAAGAGACTGATTGATGCAAATTATTTTATACCCATATGAATAGAACTCTTTCAAACTTATTTTCCCTGAATGCTATGTTGTATTAATAAGCACCCGGGCAACGCCGGGTATTAAGCTAGTTTTAAAAATGAATAAACTGTAAAAATGCTAGTTTTACAGTGCTAAGCTGTAAAATTGCTAATTTTACAGTACTAAACTGTAAAATTGCTAATTTTAGTTTATTACCGTGCATTTTACAGTCTTAAATTGGAACCTCTGCTGCCAGTATTATACTATTATAACAGCAGTTCATTTTTTGCATTATGTATTTCTATATAACGCAAATTCAAATTTCATGCGATTTTTTGAACTGGAGTCCAACATTAAGGAACAATCAAGTTATCTAAATAGTGTTAACCCTTCACTGCACGGTGTGCCAGCTCTGGCACAAACCAAATAAACCCTCATATATTCCTATGATTTTTAAATGCAGTTAAACTGAGCTTTGTGCCCCTTCTGGAACATTGCTATAACAGTTTAGTGTGATTTTTATGCACTAGTTAGTTGCACTAGTCTAAGTATTACAGTTCTTGCTTTTGAAAGAAAGAGTGTCTGCATTTCCGTTAGAAGTGTGCTTAGTCATTATTTCCTTTGTTTTAAAAATGTTTAAATACACCAAGTGGAAAGTTTGTTTATACCACTTATGGCACAAAACACATTGTAGATTATTACACTTATCGGTATACAAAGCATATGCTATGTGCTGTGTGCCATATATAGAACAAACAATTAAAACATCATTTTTGGTGCACATTTTTAAGATTAATTTTTTCTTCATTTTTCCTGAACTCAGGACTATTTAAAAGGTAACAAATGATTTTTTTCATGAAAATATAAAAAATCGTGCAGTGAAGGGTTAAATCTCTGAGAAATTGAATGCAAGATCAACTCATGCTCCCAGTCAGAAATTGGGCCCTGTGTGCCATGAATACTGTAGCAAAGAACGGAAAGGTTAAACACTAGATACTTCAGACCATCATTCGATTTCTTCAGACAAAGTACAAATATACTTCAGTACAATAAAAGTTATTTATTTCTGTACTCACGAGTCTGGTTAGAGGAAGTTCGGGTCCATTTACGGACTCTTCACAAAGTTCCAATGAACCAAAACAAACCGGTCACAAAACTCCGCTTGACCAAATCCGGCTTTTCACAAAATAATTTATAAACAAAGCAATAGGCAAATTAAAATGTAAACAAAAACTGATCCATTACTGTGGATCTAAATTTTGAAATTTCACTAAAGTGTATAATTTTTCACAAAATTATTTTCTTACTCACAAAACAGGATCGAGCAAAAAAATAATGGACAGACAAATGGTACTTGCATGTTACTTGGTTAAAAATTTCCAAGCATCTATTTTTTCAAACAGAAAAAATCAATTTCTTTTAAATCAGATATAGCTAGTTTTTATTTATTTATTTATTTATTTATTTATTTATTTATTTTTTTTTTGCTTTAATTACCAAGAACTGCAAATACCCGATAATTTTCAAAGGAATAAAATACACGAGAATAGCAAAGAACATAATGGTGATCAATTCCATTTTAGACACACACTCACACACTTTTTAAAGAGGAAATAGAAAATGGCAGGAAAAGTAGACTTGTGTTTTGATTTTTAGTATTTAAAAAGTAACCCTTAAAAAAGTTTTAAAACATTCAAATGTAACATCTTTAAAATTACAATTCATTTTTCCCTACATTTCCCACTAAGCTAAATTTTTATTCACAAATACAAAGTGAAAATACGTTTAACCAAACATTTGAGAGTTATTAACAATTTTCAGTGCGTTAAGTATGCTTATAGCTGATTAAAATATTTCTACTAACAATGTCAACCATAAAGCACGATCTCCGGCAAAAAGCACACACACGCACCGAGATCAGATTCCTCCGATATCAAGCCGAGACACGTGGCCGAATTAATCATTATTCAAATTATCCCCCCGTTCAAATTATTTCAAATTGGCGGGGTAACACCCTCGTACATTTACCACGGCGGGAGAAAAATCCTCATTTTTCATCTCACTTCTCCCCAACTCCTTGGTTTAAAATGCATCTTTTTCCTTTCCTCCGGTAGCGCGGCCTCGAGTCATTACCATAAAAAACAAATATATAACCCGAATGGAAAAGGTGTAATTTCGCCGAAACACAATGATCTTCCACTTGAGACTGTCAGCCCCGTCGGACTAATAGAAGAAAAATACCAGGGATAGACCCATAATTAAGGCAACTCGTCGAAAGACAGATTTTTCAACAGTCCGGGCGGATAATTCAATAAAACAGACACTGTATTAATTAATCAAAGTACGAGCGCTTATGAGATAGCAGTGCCATATAGGATCACTTGGATGCTGACCTCCATTTTGCGAAGGCAAGTACCTTGGCTACCTAGTTTACGCCCGCTAAAGTGCCCCCCTCGCCTCTACTCTCTTAACCTTGCCGGTTTTTGCGCGGAACCTGTTTTCTGTTTACCAAAATGGAGAGAATGTGGAACGGCTTTTATTATTAGAGCCGAAGCAAGTATTAATGCTAGCGTTGTGGAGGATAATATCTTGCCTTCAGCAGCACACAATTATGCGAGTATGACAGAGATTTGTAAACTTACGCAGTCAGTCACACGAGTCAAAATTGAAGACAGTTTTATGAATGAAATGCTTGCACAACTCCAACTCATAACTGAAACATTCCGTCATAATTTCAAGGTGAATACACTACGGTCATTTCTGGCATTTAGGTACTAAAGAACCTTTAGCAGCTCATAAGCAAAAGAAAAGTGAAAACAAAGTGGAACAAAGGAATTAAATAAGTTACATGAAAAACAAGAAGCAATATTTGGTTAGAGAATGTAATTCGTAACCACAATGAAGTAAAAAAATTCTAGAGGAATATTTGGAAAATAAGATTTCATGATATAAACCATAATATTCTTGATATTTTATTGAATATAAATACCATTGACCTTCATATTCAATTAAATTAAAGGTTTTTAATGAAGACTTATCGCATCTTAGGATTTTAAGAGAATAAAAAGGATGACAACATACAATGATGAAGAATCTCAAACTTATGAAGCATTTTGATGAATTGAGGCAGAAAAATATAGCTGGTTTGGTCCTTAGCATCCGTCAAGATTACCTGTTTTCGAGCTTGAGATGAAAAATTGAATGCATAAATTCATGGGGCGGGGGAATACTGATGAAAAATCCTTACTCTCAGTCATGTTGATCTCAGTCTATCTTAGTATGGATTTTATTTCATTTTTTATTTTCATATTTGATTTATTTGTTTGTTTTAATTATTTGTTATTAATACCTTCACAAAAATAAAATACCTATTATTGTGCACCAACTGAAATTGTCATTATAATAAAACCATTGCACCACGTATGCATATAAAAGACATAATAGTTAGATTCCGCTGATGGCTTTTTCTCAAACTCAATTTATCTGTGACTAAGGCAGGGATTCAAGTGAAACTGTCCATCGCAAATTACAATCGCTACTGGAAATGAATTACATTAGAACATTTCTTGATAAAAACATCGTGACGTCAGCGTGACGTTTGCCTATGAAAAACGAGCTAGATAAAACGTCACAGTCTACTTGGCGAATAAGAGGAGATCGCTGAGTGCTTGTGAGCTCTTATTGGCTCCACCCGTAGTGACGTCATGCCAAGTTAAGTTGATGATAATGTAATTCATTTCCCTTAGCGATTGGAATTCGAAGCGATCGCAGTGCTGTTTCACTTGAATCCCTGCCTAAATATATTCAACAATTTTCGCAGCGAAATGAGCAAATTCGGTACATTTCGGTTTAAAATAAATGACTTCAAAGGCGCTTTTAACCTTGTCCTAAAAATTTAGGGCTTACCTCACCGAAACATTGCAAGATGCTCCCAGAACATGTGATTACATTAGAGGTTAATTATTTCAATTAATAAACATTTTTAACTCACGAATACGCCATTAGGTAATTATCAAAACGGGCAAAAGGATATTTACCCATTTTTCCCGCGCACATCCGTTCCAAAACGGCATTCCAAATGCGTGGAAAACTGTCCAAGCCTTGCAAAATCGTCGTATTGTGCCCGGCGCGGAATCTGAATTTCACAGGATGCACAGGAAACGGGATAATTGTAGTATGGTAAGTAAGTGGGAAATAATGAGGCATTTGCGTGAGAATGACGGGTAGTCGTTTCCCGCCAGGTTAAAAAAAAAGGTGCAGAGAAAACGACTGCATTAACTTTCTTAAATTTAAGTAATTAATAGCTAACTTACGGTGTCGAGGCGGCTCAGAAAAGACAAAAACAACTCTATTCTTATCGGAAAAGGCAAGCTGCAAAAGATAGTAGTTATAGTCCGTGGAGTTAGTGCAAAAATATTTCACTTCCGGATACCAGTCTGAAATTTTATGTGGGGCTTAAATTCACATAGGAGGACAAAAAAACGCCGGGAGACACTTGATCGGAGGTCAAGGTCATTCCGTGATGACGTCATCAAAATGGCCGCTTTTACAGGTAAATACGTTCGTTTAACTGCTTAAAACTCCATCATAGATTGAAATACTGCAAAACTCAACTATATCATCTGAAAGCTCTTTGAAAGAGCTATTTAGAAAGATTTAATTTTTTTTTCTGAGGTAAAGGTCTCACCTGTAATGACGTCATCAAAATGGCCGCTTTTACAGGTAAATACGTTTGTTTAACTCCCCCTAAAACTCCATCATAGATTCAAATATTGCAAAACTCAAATATATCATCTGAAAGCTCTTTAAAAGAGCTATTTATAAAGATATAATTTTTCTTTCTGAGGTCAAGGGTTCACCTGTGATGACGTCATCAAAATGGCCGCTTTTGCAGGTAAATACGTTCGTTTAACTGCTTAAAACACCATCATAGATTCAAATATTGCAAAACTCAAATTTATCACCTGAAAGCTCTTTAAAAGAGCTATTTAGAAAAAAATAATTTTTCTTTCTGAGGTCAAGGGCCCACCTGTAATGACGTCATCAAAATGGCCGCGTTTACAGGTAAATACGTTTTTTTAACTCCCCCTAAAACTCCATCATATATTTAAATATTGCAAAACTCAAACATATCATCTAAAAGCTCTTTAAAAGAGCTATCTATAAAAATTTAATTTTTCTTTCTAAGGTCAAGGGCCCACCTGTGATAACGTCATCAAAATGACCGCTTTTACAGGTAAATACGTTTGTTTAACTCCCCCTAAAACTCCATCATAGATTCAAATATTGCAAAGCTCAAATATATCATCTAAAAGCTCTTTAAAAGAGCTATTTAGAAAGATTTAATGTTTCTTTCTAAGGTCAAGGGCCCACCTGTGATGACGTCATCAAAATGGTCGCTTTTACAGGTAAATACGTTTGTTTAACTACCCCTAAAACTCCATCATAGATTCAAATATTGCAAAACTCAAATATATCATCTGAAAGCTCTTTAAAAGAGCTATTTAGAAAGATTTAATTTTTCTTTCAAAGGTCAAGGGCCCACCTGTGATGACGTCATCAAAATGGCCGCTTTTACAGGTAAATACGTTTGTTTACCTCCCCCTAAAAATCCATCATAGATTCAAATATTGCAAAACTCAAATATATCACCTGAAAGCTTTTTCAAAGAGCTATTTAGAAAGGTTTAATTTTTCTTTCTGAGGTCAAGGTCCCACCTGTAATGACGTCATCAAAATGGTCTCAAATGACGTCATCACAGGTGGCCCTTGACCTTAGAAAGAAAAATTAAATCTTTCTAGATAGCTCTTTTAAAGAGCTTTTAGATGATATATTTCAGTTTTGCAATATTTGAATCTATGATGGAGTTTTAGGGGGAGTTAAACAAACGTATTTACCTGAAAAAGCGGCCATTTTGATGACGTCAGTACAGGTGGGACCTTGACCTCAGAAAGAAAAATTAAATTTTTCTAAATAGCTCTTTTAAAGAGCTTTCAGATGATATATTTGAATTTTGCAGCATTTGAATCTATGATGGAGTTTTAAGCAGTTAAACGAAAGTATTTACTTGTAAAAGCGGCCATTTTGATGACGTCATCACAGGTGAGCCCTTGACCTCAGAAAGAAAAATTAAATCTTTCTAAATAGATCTTTTAAAGCGCTTTCAGATGATATAGTTGAGTTTTGAAAGATTTAAATCTATGATGGAGTTTTAGGGGGAGTTAAACAAACGTATTTACCTGTAAAAGCGGCCATTTTGATGACGTGATTACAGGTGGGACTTTGACCTCAGAAAGAAAAATTAAATCTTTCTAAATAGCTCTTTCAAAGAGCTTTCAGATGATACTTTTGAGTTTTGCAATATTTCAATCTATGATGGAGTTTTAAGCAATTAAACGAACGTATTTACCTGTAAAAGCGGCCATCTTGATGACGTCATCACGGGAGTTCATGACCCGTGATCAAGTGTCTCCCGGCGGTTTTTTGTTCTTATATATGTACATAAGCTCTGTATCAAATTTCACACTGGTATCCGGAAGTGAAATATTTCGGCTTTTTTTGTCGCTAACTCCACAGACTATTAGCAATGTGTCTGTTCGAAAGAATCTACATTTGTTCGAAGCTGAGAACGGATAGTATTTTTCCGCTGCGCTAAAATAGTTCTGAAATATTGTTATGAAATATTTCAGGGCCGTAATCAGACTATTTTTTCGGGGAAGGCTTTACCAACTCATTTTTCATGAAATATATATGATAAATAAAATTTGGTTTCATGTTTTATATTCTATTGTGTTTTGTTACAGTGAATGCTTAAGGGGCATTAACATGAAAAATAAAATAATAACACAACTTTCCAAAGAAGAGAAAAATTCCGATGTGTACAAAGCATCTCGGCCCCAGTTAAAAATGTGTGTTGTTGTACATGAAATTATGCTTGCAAAAATTACAATAAAGATAAATACTGCAGATAAATCAATTAATTTGTACTATCATTCAATAATGATAATTTTATTTTTCAAATAAAATTGAAAAGTAAATGAGAAATCTAAAAATAAAATTGTTCGTATATTGTTTTTCACCAAAAAAGGGACATTAAAAGCATTTTTTTAGAATAGATTCGAAAAATTTCGGAGGGGGTTTGAACCCTAAAAATCCACCTTTTAAATACGGCCTTGAAATGTTTCCCCTATCAGCTTGTGTCACACATATGACACATATCTTAAATGACATTACATGTGCGGGCAAAAATAAATTTGAAAAAAAAAAGAAAAAAAAAGCTAAGAAATTCACAAGGTTGTATCACATAAACAATCATTTTAAAATTTAATCCTCTTTCTTGAAAATCAACTAATAATTTTCTAACTGAACCGCAAGATAGAAGAATTTTTAAGAAAAAAAATCATTTCCAATGAACCAGGGATAAACTTCTTCACAGTCGGAAATATTTCAACACCGGCGTTCTACTTACTATTTAAAATTAGGATGCATCAGTTGGAAGTGCGTCTACAAACCAACTCAAAGGTGAAGGTTATTTTTACTGTCATCCCATATATACCTACCTCTTTACCTTCGTATGATGACGAAAAGGAAAAAAAAGAAAAAAACCGCTTCGCTGGAAGGGAGCCAGATAAAGAAATGAGTGAAAAAAACTAGATGGAAAATTCCGCTTAGCCACAAAGGTAGTTTGGCAGACTCTTGGCAAGTAGCCAATAGAACTCTTGTGAGCTCTAACAAAAGGTTATGAACGAGGATAATCTTTTTTAATAATATAGAATTTTCGGGGTCTTAGTTTTCTATTAAACCTTCAAGAAGGAAATTTTTTCGGCGTAGGTATTTCTGTTTTCAAGGAAATCTTTGCAGCGGGCTTAGGTTGATTCTGGTCAAAAAGATACAGGGCTTTTCCCTGCTTATCTGAATTCTTTTAAGTACAAACTTATTTTAAAACTTAAGCAGCAAACACGTTTCTTTTCAGTGTAATAATTAACACTTTTAATTTTTAATGTGTGCAGATAGAGCTGAAAAGCTTAATTTTTAGTTAGTCGCCAGTGGCCGGCCAGTTTCAAAACCACTTTTTTCAAAACTTTTTTTTTTTTAATTTAAAACATTGACACGTGAGACCCAACTGCAACGCTATCCATGTTATACACATTTATAAAAAATGCAACCCAGTAGAAATTCAAGAGTTAATATTGCTTCAACCATCAGTTTTTATTTAAAAGCAATTGAAGTGCGTATATGATTTTGCTATTCGTCGGATGCATGGAATACTATGTGAGAACTTGAAATCGTTTTTCAATCACCGAGTGCAACGAATTAGAAAAAACTTAAAGAAATAAAAAATAATCAATTAATGAAGTAATAATTATCTGTAGCAGTGTGGTTAGAAGTGGCAAGCTAAATATTTTGTTTAGTGATCAAGTTTGGTCAAATAAAATAGTTAGCATTGTGATAAAACTGAAACCACAAAAAAACTAAGATAATATATAATTTTACGTAATATTTTTCTAAATAAAATATTGAATTTAAAGTTGAAAAATTATTCGAAAATGTGTATTCGTTATATTATAACTTATATTTACTCAAAAGAAAATAAATATCGAGCAACGAGTTACGATTAATATTATTTCAGAAATGACTAATTACTTCAGATGTTCGCCGTTTCTTTTTGCTTAATTCAACGATTATTTCTGAATGAATATCATAAGAGGTTGAATAATTTGTATAGCTTAAAGGATATAAGTTAGAAATGGTCTTTTCATTTAATAATCATTTTTTCAAATTTTGGAATCTAATTGTGTGGCTTTAATAAGTTAAACCTGGACAATTTATCAAGCACACGAAGAGAAAAGGAATAATCCGGAAGAAAAAAATGTACACGATTAATTTCATTAATTATTACATTATCCACAAATGATAGTAGATATTCATTAAGAAATTCATTCTTGAAAAAAAACGTACATTGCATTTTGCAATAGATTTTATTAATTTTTTTCAAAGTTAAAAAAAAAAATCAAATGGGGAGGAAAACAAAGCTTAATACGCAGGAGGATAATAAATCGTCACATAAACTTCACCTTCTCTCTCTTTCGCTCAAAAAAAAAAAAAAAAAAAGTTTGAATTTAATTCAATCATAATGAAAACTTAAATTTCATACAGTAACAAAATTTTTTACTACTACAATAGTTTTGAACATTGAATATGCAATTGTTTCGCACAAAGATAAAATCTTGTTGAATCGAGTTAAGCCAAAATTTGAGAAAATTTTTAAGACAATGAAAAGTACATTTCCGGATCAAAACACGGTCACTATAAATTCCGTAAAATAGAACTTATTATATTATTATATAAGGGACAAAGAGCGGAGAGAAAAAAAGCGTAATTCGTGTTTCGAAGCTCTTTTCAGGGGGAGAAAAAAAAAGGGGGGGGGGTATATACCAGAAACCCATTTTGGTTACTTTTTTCTTTGTCTCACTGTGTTTGATACAACTTCCAGTCAGTTTGTAAAATTGCATTCATTTTCATGTTTTATAGAGTTTTTCGTAACCATTACTGTCTCTGTTACTTCATCAAGGGGGTACCCACGCGTAGTTACGCTATTGAATTTTTTACAAAGTGCTCCTTTTAGGAGGTTTTGTTTCTTTTTAAGGGGCATCGTTGTGTTGGGGGGCATCCCTCTTGGGTGAAAGGCATGGGAAGCGACCAATTACACATACCAAACATTAATTATATTTTATACAAAATCAATTTAGATTCGCAATACAGTAGGAAAATTATGAGCTTACACCGATAGGAAACTCGCCGACTTGTCAAGATCAACAACAAAAATCACCGAAATATCACACCAGCAACAGCAAAACAGCATTAATTCAAGTGATCTTGACCTTTTTCTATTCTGGGGCCAGATTGAATACGGAGGAAAGGCAGAACAACGAGAAAAGAAGAAGAAAAAAAAAACTTGGAAGATCGTCACGTCTTCCCGCTCTACGAAACTGTGGACGAAAAATGCCGAATCCATAAAAGCAAAACCTGAAGCAGACCAGGAAGCGCAATTACATCGCAGAAAATTCATTCTCAACAATGGTTTGGAGGTAAAAAGAAATGAAATTCTTCAGGTAACAGTAATAAAATCCCTATCTTTTGGTAAAAGTACGATCTGGTGGGGGAAGCAAAAAAATTTCAGCAAAAAACAAAAAAAAAAGGCAAGAGAAAGGGTGGCTAGTGGTCTTTTTAACCCCTCGAGCGTGGTACTCCTAACTTGGCAAATAAAAACTTTATGCCCCGTAAAAAAGCGGTTTGCCGTAAAAAAGTGGGAGATGGAGCCTTTTTCAAGAACACTTTTTCGCATCTTAGGTAAAACGACAATCACCAGCTCTCGGGAGAGCGCCAAGCTTGGCGAGTTAGCAACGAAGTTTCGGTTGAAATTACACACTTCCCAGTTAAACTCAGCCACAGATTATTGCCGTTGGAGTTTAGGAACCGCACTTACTTTGTAGCAGGGAGGGGGCCTTAAAATAATTGCCTAAAAAAGATTTTACTACTTAGAATAATTTAGATTTGAATTTAGTATGTTTGAAAGCAACTTTTACAAAATGGATAACGAACATTAAAATGTATATATACGAAAGGGAAAGGGATAAAATTTTCAAAATCCAAACCTCATAACTTATTACGAACAAACCTGGGCCATTCCACGTGACGGAACGGGACATTTGAAGCTATTTTGTCAGTAGATTTTGTTCCATAAATCCAAATAAAATACGCTAGGATTTTTTTTTTTTGGTAGCAACGGCAAAGATTTGTCTTACGAATTACGTAGAAAGTTTAAATTAGTTATTTGTTAGAAAATAACAGAGTTTTAAGCATTAAAATGCCTGTAACGGATGGGACTCGTATGAGTCCTGTTCCGTCACGGGCATTATATTGCTTATCCTTGAATCATTTTCTTTAAAACTATAAACTTTTGACTTTCCATGTAATTCTTATAACAAATCTTAACTGTTACTGCCAACAAAAAAATAAAATAATCCTAGCTTGTTTTAATTCTATTTATGAAACAAAATCTACTGACAAAGCAGCTCGAAATGTCCCGTTCTGTCAGATGGAATGGCCCACCTACATTTGTTACTGTTCCAATTTAGTTTATATAATGATCGGGCAATAAAGCAACAGGTAGCAGAGTTGAATGCTAAATACTTCATAAGTATTAAAGCGTTCAAAAATTATATGGGGACGTCAAAGGCATCACTCCACCGGACAAATTAGAAGTGTCTTATGATGTCACAAGTCACATGTTGCATTCCATGGTATGGAAGTATGTATGGATATGGATAAGTGTACGTAAGTATTAAGTCTATAGAGCAATTAGCGCATGCTTATCTCTTGTGGATAATTTTACATATAGGATTTACCTTTCTATTCATATCTTAAGAGTAAATAATAATCTTACTGCTTCGTAAAATGAAATTATCATATGGTCTTCACCACTCGTGAGGTCTACATCTTTACTTTTGGTGTTTTATTCGGAAAGTGCATGATACGGGGGCAGTAGAAAAATATACTAGTGGGAAAACCATATATATGAGTAGAGCAAGGGAGAAGATAAATTATAAACAATTAACAATACAGTTATTTATTTATTTATTTATTTATTTATTTATTTATTTTTTATTTTATTTATTTTTTTTTTTTTTTGCAGTTTTCTTACCAGTACAAAAATTAAGTCTGCCTATGGAAAACAGCCATGGGAAAACAAGAATTTAGAAAAATCATGTAAGGAAAGTAGAGACAACTACTAAATAAATAAACAAATTGTGAACACCAAACATCTGAAGCTCTTAATAGTAAAAACTTTTTTTTTCCAATACCAACTCTCTAAATTTAAGAAGAGTAAGAAAGAAAAATTTGATCAATAAAACAAGGTTATGAAACAATTGAGGATTTCTTAAAACTATGAACAAATAAAACCAAAAACTTAAAAGCAGGAGGTGAGAAGGAGAGAAAAACAACTAGGACACAAAACATGTCTAAATTTAATCACAAGTCTTGATCACAACTTATTTTCATTAGTATTATCATTCAGGGGCACTTTTCATTTAGTCGCCATGGAACTAGTGGTGATAGCTAATCTCCTAAACCCAGCAGATAACCTCGTTAGCACTAGTTTAAATTTCATACAATCTTTCGCCTGCGTTAACTCAAATACTTCATTAAGTAAAAAAAAAAAGAATAAATAAAATAAATAAAACACTTTGGCGGGAAATATTGGCGCCGAAGAGAATGAAAATCGACAATCGAAGGAAACGAAAAGAAAAAGAAAGAAAACATATCCGAACCATCAGCCACTAACGTTGAGTGTTTTATGAATGGATTTTCAACAACACGGAACCAGCAAAGATCGAAGCACAAGCATTTCAAATAGGATTGAAAGGAGAAAAGCAAGAGCACGGGAGGAAAAAAGGATCTGCGACGCAAAATAGAAGAGGGAGAGCAAGAGAGAGCGGAAAAAAAAAAAAAAACCTTGCCCTAACGCATCCTTTTAAACATCCCTTCTGTCCGTGCATTCCTTTGCACCCCACCCTCTTCCGAAGTTTTCGATTTCCTGGTGTGATACCTTATCTCGCGCTTGATGGTCCGCGTATGTGTGCGTGTATCACTAAAATATTTCGATTTTCCCTCTTAAAGTTTCTATATTCAACCGCAGCACTACATATTTTGATATTATTTTTGCTTTATTCCGTTTTCATCTTTGCAGCTCTATGCCCACGGACTCGCATTTTCGAGATGCCTTCGTATTAGACATTCAAAACGTTACCACCCTATGTCGGTGGGGACCGTATCAAAATATCAGTCGCAATCAGCCAGTCATCGCAAGTCAAACAAGGGGGGAAAAGGTTAACACGCTAAGTGTTGAAAGTGGGGGGGGGGGGGGGACTGCTACGTATATAGTGCATACAGGGTAAGTTTGAGGAATACAGCCGAACTTCGCAGAATGATAGAAAATATTTAAACAATCAAGAGTATACAAGAACAAGGTTGCGAAACAGGTCCCAAATTTACTACACTTAGACAATTTTATGCAACGTCTTTGTTCTCGAGAAAAGTTTGAAAGGGTTATTTTTAAGTTGCAAAGCCAATAGTTTCATATACACACGTTACAACGACAATGATAGGGGAAAGTTTTTCAGAATTGCTCGCTGTTGCGACGATCGGTGAGTGGTATTTGCGACGAGTGTAATGCAGTTGCAGGCCACAACTGTTAACTGCTTTCAACTTTTCTTAAAAACTGAAGTGTTGTGTAAAATCGTTTTCTGTTGTAAAATTGATAACTGTTTCACATCCGTCCGTTAGATGTGTTAAACATTCTTGTTTATTTAGACAATATAAGCCTTTTTTTGTTCAGACGTACCCTGTATATACTACATACATACTGCGCAATCTATATACTGATAAACATGCAATGGAGCAGTTAGGAAAACCAGGGGTAAAATAAGAAATTGTAAGACATATACTGTAAAGCGTGCTGACAAAGTGATCAAAAACACTGAATACAACGAACAAAATATGAAACATCAAGCATTTTAGTCAGCAAATCGAAGCACATAAGAACATGACGCTAAAAGCCTCAAAGTTACTAAAAGTAGAGAAAATCTGAATTTTGCGTAGGAGAGAAACTAGACCTAGGACGATTTTACCTAAATATACCTTATAAGAGTTTAAAAATAAAATGCAAATCATGCGACAAGAAAGCAAACTAACTTAGTATTAAAACGAGATTTTCAATATCCACTTAGACAACACATGAATAATTGTCTTAAAATACTAGTTTCTAATGTTTTGTTTTTGCAAGACATTAAACCTTATTTCATGCTTTTTTTTTCTTTGCACTTTAATGGGGTAGCATCCCCAAAAAAATGTTTTAAATTGCATTGAAGTTTAAAAAAATAATGGAAAAGATGTATTGTGAATAAATTGGGCAATTAAGTCGCAGAACCAATAATCACGTGGATTATTGGCACTGTATTTATGTATTGGCTCATCTGTAATTGAAGTGGTATTAACTTAGAATATTATCTTTTTACATGAATTTCAATAGAAGTTTTAAAACGAATTATGTAATGCGTTTCCTTTGTGGAATGTCTTTGACCCCAGCATTCCTATACTAAGATTTGATTAAGTAATGAATGGTTTGACTATACTATACCTTCCGGTAAAAACAAAAAGTGCAGAACACGTTTGTCAACAATCATATTATTTAAATAAGAAAAAGAAGTATCATATATAAAATGTAAATAACATGCACAGCGTTTTTAGATTCTGAGGGGGCCGAGAACAATTGAAAGGGTAAGTGGATTAAGGTGACATGTGACAATTTTTAATAAAGTTACTTTTTACCGTGGATGAAGGTAAAAGGGTTTTTTTTTTTTTTTTGAAAGTTTTAGAAATTTAAAATATTTTCACCTATCACCTTTATTCACTTGCTCCTTCAATTGTGTTTGTGAGTTAACATAATTGAACACACACTAATTTGAATTTTTGTAAATCGGCGAAATTCAAATGTCACATATCACCTTTATTAACTTGCCCCTTCAATTATAAGTCCAAAAAAGGATCGCTAGTCCAAAGGATGTGAATCACAGCGCGAAGACAATGCTCATAATAAACAAACATCGGAATAAGATCGATTGGTGGACGTGTTTCAACTCCAGCACACTCCCTTCAATTCGAGGGCAGTGAATATCCTTAGAAATTCCCGCTTCTTAACCCACGAGCTTTACATTTGCAGTTCCTTTGGTCGATATAGGCTGGGGTAAAAGAGATCAATACGAGAATACGATAAATAAAAAATATAAAAAAGCACATAATTCGCCAAACAAGGCCAGTTGCCATCGGGAGAAAAAGGAGGGATTAACAGCTAGGGAGGGGGTTAAAATTTGAATTCATGCTTGGAAAAGAATATTCGACAACGATTTGAAGTTTTGGTTGAAGGGTGGTTAAGCGGCCATGATAGTGTCTTTCAGAACGAAAAAATAATTTGTCGTTTTTCAATGGAATACTGAAATTAATAACCAGAATGAATGCAACTATTCTAAACACATTTAATGTAAAACTGCAAACAATAACGTTAAAAAAGAGAGTTAAAAAAATGCAGACACGTGTTTCGGGGTTGCAAGTTCACCTTTTTCAACGGAAAGGAATGAGCCAAGAAAAGCAATTGTGGATGATTTCCATCAACTTTAAATCCCCCCTCCCCAATACACACTGGAGCAAATTTTGGTAACGTCACTCAGAGGTCGGAAGTAGCGTGCTACAAGTAGCGAAACTACTGTAGTAACTACATTTTTGAGTAGTTTGTAGTGTAGCGAACTACTTTTTTAAAAAAGTATAGTGAGTAGCGCAATACAAAAGGATTGTAGTTTGTAGCGATTTCTGAAAACTACTTTTAAGTGAAATAAATAAATGAAAAATTGAAAAAAAAAAAAAGGAGAACGAAGGGGGAAAAAAAGGTTTAGTCGAATCTGACTGGTGCAAATCTTGCACGAGTACAGCAGCGAACGCAATGAGAAATAAGAACCATAAAAATATGAGCTGATCCCTAAGATACATTATTTTGAAGAAATACATTCAATCTGTTTTATGTCATTGATTTGTTTGGCATCTTACTTTTTATATTCCTTCAAATAATTTTTATGTTCCTAAATATTCCCTGGCAAGAAATTAAAAAATATTGAAGGTTAAGTTCTTTCAATCTTTCAACTTTTGAATCCTTTTTTGTGGCGGCGAGTATTCGTAAAAATTGTAAAAAAAAAAAATCTATGAAGGACAAATTTTAGCAAAAAAAAAAAAAAAAAAGAAAAGAAAAGAAAAAGTAACAAATGAATTTAAAGGCAACTCCTAGTTCTATTCCATATTCAAAATGAGTTAATTTTTAATGTAAACCATTTTTCGAATTTTTTCCGTCAATCCTCAAACGGTGTATGCTTTTTATTTATTTATTTTTTTTAAAAAAGTAGTGAAGTAGCGACTACAATTCAAAAGTAGTTTGTAGTCGCTACATTCAAAAAAAATAGTTGTAGTTGTAGTTAACTACATTTACAAAAAAGTAGTTGTAGTTCGCTACAAAAGAAATGTAGTTTTTCCAACCACTGCCGTCACTGTCCCGAAGTTTTCACAAGTGTATTCTTCGTCTGGTTAAAATTTCTCTAGCAGTTTGAAGATTGCAGCCCCGAATTAAATTTTTAAGCTCCCTTTCAACATGTAAATTTTTAAAAGGTGGATTTGGACTGAGTCTTAAAGAGCCTAATATATGTTCTCTTAAATATATTGACACACATTTTACGCATTGACCTTCCAATTTTTTTACAGCAATAAACTGTCTTATTGACCTTTTTTTTTTAAAGTTTAACTTCGTTTTGAAAGTATTATAAACCTTTTTAAAACATAAATTAGCATTGGACACTAACAATGTCATTACACTTTTTAAAACGATTGACCTCATCATGCCCTTTTGTTAAACAGGCTTTACAAAAACTCCAATATCGACACCTTTAAAAGAAAAATAATCATTCATAGCAGAAGAAAGAAATTGCTTTTTTAAAATTATAAAAATCCCAAAACTAATTCGGTACAATCCCTTGAAAATCTCAATTTTCCTCTTGAAAACGTGCAAGGGTTTGAGTTCGGTGGCACATTACTGTTGATGGGCCGTACCACGGAAAAGCAGACATTTTGACCAGCAGTGACAGCTCTATATTTCATTTCAAACCGTGTAATAAGCAATAATTTCCTGCCAAAAGAAATCAGACGTGCGGGATTGATTTCTTAGTCAAAACATCTCTACTTATTAGTCTTTAAATATTACTTTTGAAAAAAATTATAGAACTGCCAAATGCAGAACAAAATGTCTGAATTTCTGTAGTATGGTTCATAATTTGCTTAGTTTCAAAACTGACACGGCGCGGGGACTTAGTAGGAAAGCCAAGTGTATATTAAAAAATATTTATACGATTCGGAGATATTTTGCTACAATTGAAGTCTAAAGTACATATTCACTTTATTTTTAAAATAAAAATTAAAAAGGACATAACTTTTTTTTTTTTTTTTTGCTTAACTGATCACACAAGTGATCTTGATCACTTTCACTGGTCAGCAAATGTTTTTTCACCTTTTAGTCCTGAATGATTTGTATATTTATGTATAAAATCAAGTTCATTTGGTCCCACAAGTGACGGTGATGGAATCACCCTGTTAACAAATAACACTGAATAGTACTTTTCAGAAACTAAATAGCTCACTACACGTTTCGTTACACTCTTCCTTCTTTCACTCTAGTTTAACAGACAACGCATTACCCCTTTCAGAGTAATTCTTTACGCATCCTCCTTCTCTCTCATCAAGCTCCTTACCATCCGTTTATCCGTTTCTTCCTTCCGGCCAAAGATCCAGAATCAAAATCTTCACGTCTTCCTGATCGATTCAACTCGACGAAGAACAATCATTTGAAGATAAATCAATAAAACAAGTCCCGCTCGATTGATTGCCAAATAAAAATGAATCGATGACGCCAGACCGACCGGATCAATTAAAATTTGCATTGTTTTTGAAACGATAAAAGCATTAATTCGAACAGATAAGCAGCCCGTGCCACTGAAGTTTCAACAAGCCATTTCCTCCGTAGATTCGCGATTTCCTTAGATATAAAAGCAGGATTGAAAACCGATATCTGACTGGGCACACATAGTGCAATCAGACAATGCGAGTTAATTCGGGAAAATTCACCGCCAAAGAAAATGTGGAAAAAGCCCGCCCACTTACATAATAAAAATCCGCGGTAAATAACAAGGAATAATCGACTGGTGCCGAGATCGATTCCAGATTGTGTCGCCGGAAACAGTAATAACGCTAATAATAATAACGAATTAGTCGCCACCGCCTTAAAACATTTATTGATAAATAGATCAAGACATGGTTTATTAAGCCCCGAAGATAATGGCATATACAAAGACAGGGCTAAATAATGCAATGTCAAGAAAACGTATGAAGTGAAGGGGGGGGATGAATGAGCGGTGACATTTAACGTAATGTTAACGACTCATAAAGGAATAATTTAGACGTTCCCTCCGAAAGTTATAGGAGCGTCACTTTTAAATAAGAAATGGCTTTTTAAAAAGATCCAATAATCGTTTATACGTCATGGACTCGATGAATTAATCATGGTCGTTTCGGTCGATTAAGTAGTGGGGAGACAAACTGCACTGCAGATAATGCTGCACATGTATTTCCGAAAAGGGGTAGGTAAAAGGGACATTTTAAAAAAGGGGGAAAAAACCCGGAGAAGAGTTGGTGATTCTGCAAAAGCAGTTGCCGCGCCCGATAAGCTGGCATTTTAATGTCCGTCCACTTACCAATAACACAGGGAACAAGTGCTCACGCCAATAAAAAGCAGGAAAAAGGCAAAGAAGATAGTGACAGAAGCGAAAGAGGAATTTCGCTGAAAAGTTTTAACGTTTTAATCAGCAGACACACTCACAATTCATTTGTGCCTTTAATACAACCCCGAAGAGTCGATAAAGTAACAGATTTTTAAAGTTTTCGTTCGCTTCCAACAGCAGCGGGTCTTATCGTCCTCATTTATTTAAAGCAGGAATAGGTGGGGGAGGAATTGCATTGGCTGCTTCAAGAAGAAGGGGTCTGCTTTTATTAGCTCTTTGTCGGAATTGCAAAGGGCGAGGAAGGGGGTAGACGGGCGCGAAAGCGCGGGGAATTGAAAAGACTCTCTCCCCTTTTGTTCTCACGATAATGCCAAAAGGGGAAAAATCGGCAAAATTATTAATTGTTCCCCCGCTTTTCATTGAGAGCGAGCCCCGTGTAACAATAAAAACCGAAGATATTGTTTTAATTACTTAATTTGGCGACGAAAACTGGCCATTTGTCTCCTCTTTTTCGGCAGGGAGACTGAAGGCTAATTTATTTCGGCGCGCACAAAAGAAGAATTTATATAAATGTGGAACGGAGGGAGGGGGGCGAGCTCGCCGCGATTAAAAGTGCGAGGGGGTGGCCAACGAAAAATAGCAGTTTTGACGGAAAATTACGGTTTTCTCTCAATACGACACGACTTTATGACGTGGAAGGAGATGGGAAGACAGGTCCTTTCCCGCCCTCCCTCCTCCGGAGAAACTTCAATCCATCTGAAGGATTTGTAGAAAATGGCACTTTCTTTTTGCTTTTTTTTTTTCTTCAAACAACTTCCATCAATGAAAACTAAAGAGGCAGTACAATGTACACGGTGATCAAAATTTTGACAGTGATTGTAATTTAGTACAAAAATTTAAAGACTTGAGAAAGGTTTTTTTTAATACTTTAAAAGTTACATATTATGATGTTACAAGTGAACAATACAGGGCCTAATTTCCAACAACAGAAATGTATTATTCCGCCGTTTTCTGAATTGAAGCAAATGTCCTGTAATTCGTTCGATACCTAAACTGGGGTCAAAACAATCCCTCAGCAGAGCACCCTTGGCTTCAAGTTGAGTTTGTTTTAAGCCAAAGTTTGTTAGAAATTTAGGAATTCTTTAATATTAATATTTTACTTAAAATCATTAAATAATTTTATTAATATATATTTTAAATATTTCAGTAGTTTAGCATTTTTTCTATTGTCAACAGCATTATTTTAATGTCAAACATTGTGAATAAAAATGCTGATTAACTTGGACAATTAAGTAAGAATTATTCATTCATTAATTTCAACTATATAGGTCAATCAAGTGGGTTTTTCTCCCTCCAGAGTAATAAGGATTTTACAGTTAGAGTACCTTGAAAATAAAAAGAAACTATGTGGAGAAAATAGTACAGAAATCACACGCATTTAATCATATTAAAAGATTGTATGTATACTTTGACATTAACATGTTTTTCAACGTTAAATGTACTCAAATTCGTTCCTCAAGAATTTCAATATTTTTCGATATTTTTAACAGAGAAATAATTACTAACACTTAAGTTCCACTGTTCAATTTCCAACACTCTTAACTACTCTCAGTGTTTAGCACTTTTTAATCAGCCTAATCACACAAAACTTATAAACAAACGCCATCTTTTATCACTCAATCTTAATAATTTTTTTTTCTTTTCCAACACTTCTGCCTTAGTAAATAAATTCCCAACATTAGCTTCACCTACCACGGGTCACAGCTATATTTACGAAATTTACAGTTGCATCGATTTTTATATAAAGTTCTTTTACTTGCGTTAAGTACGTAATTTTCTTTCCAGAATTCCGAGCTTAGAAAAATCATTTTGCAGATTCGATTCTTGGGACCTCCGGCGTGCACCACGCTTCTTTTACTCCATTCTTTCATATACAGGAATTCCGATTTTTTTTTCCTGCCCTGCACTCTTTCAAACCTTTTTCCTTATCGATGCTGGACGTATCGATTTCTCAATCAGTATCGGGAATCGTTTAAACGGTTGCTAACGATATTTTGAAACTGAGTCGCCGGATCTCAGCGATAAAAGCTTCGACAACATAGCTCCAGAATTGGATCCCCTGGCCCTTTTTTTCCTCTTTCCTTTCTATTCACTGCATGCATTCTTTCCTCTCTTTATAATAACATACTTCTCTTCTTTTCAAGCTTTTAATTCAAGCTAGAATATAAAAAAGCTTTCCCTTAATATCAAAGAAAACTCCCGCAAGCGTTTTTATATCGCGCCCTGAGAAAAATAGTAATTATATTGAGTGTATCCGGTAAATCACGATAGAGAAAGCACTGCTATCTGTCCCTGCATTTGCAAGTGGTAATATCAGAAGAGTGGCCATTTAGAAATATTTTGCAATATTTTCCGTGCGACCCACGCGATTTTGTGACAACGCCATTTGTTGGTTTAATAGTAAACACATTTAGCAGATAAAAACACTATATAAACTACACATTTACAAAAGTAAACTTCTCGTTAAAGGTATCTATATATCAATTGGTGTAACTCAAAATGTAACGGTGAATTGGGGGTGTTTTGTCTTGAGCTTCTTTACTAGGTTCATTGCCGAATTGTTTGGATTATTTATTTGGTCCATTGACGCATTGTTTGGATTATTTATTTGGTTCCTTGACGCATTGTTTGGATTATTCATTTGGTTCACTGACAAACAAGTTTCAGATTAACTTCCAATCTTACAATACATTTGTTTTTTTCTTTTACAACAACCATCTTCCTGAGCGACTTAACTAAAGAAAATTTAAAATGCTAAAAGAGTCAAAATCAAGTGTAAAAAAGTCAAAATTAAGTCAAAGTATTAAGAGCCAAAATTAAAAGAAAATAAGCCAAAATAATGCCATAGATGAAATATACTACAAGTAAAATACGCGGTAAATGACCCGATTTACAAATGGGAAAAATCATTTCCATTAACTCTCAACAAGCTTATTTGAAAAACATTAATGAGCTGATGGAAGTGTTTCGTATAAGTGACAGTATACAAAATCAAATTTATTTTAAAATCCATAAACACAGTTTTAAAATTATTTTTACAGAGCTAATTTACAAATGCAGAACTAAGTAATATAAGAAAACTAATTTACGGCTGTATCTCTTGAGGAAATTCATTAAGTCGAAATTAAAGAAAATTACAGATTCCATTCCTTTTGTCTCAATTTAATTACATTAAATTAATTTATTTTTTCTTTCGAAAGTCTAAAGAAGGGGAAAAAGAAATCGTGTACGAGGTGGACAAAAAAACAGCAATTTTTGAACCTAGCAACCAATCGCTTTGAAACTGGTACACTGAGCAGCCAATTTGATACAAAATACATAGGGGCGGAAGAGGGAAAAAAGAATGCAAAATGTCGAAGATTTTGCAAATAAAATTTAACAGCGATTGATGTTAACGCAGATTGATTATACAAGGTGCCGTTTGAGGATGAACTATACTATATGATCAAATTTAAAAGCTGATAAATAAAATGATAGACAGACAGACAGACAGATAGAGAGATAGAGATAGAGAGAAACTCCGGGATAGTTGATAACCTATATTACAACCAAAGAATAACAAATGTGGAACATTAGTACTCACAAACATAGTTGCGACAATGGCGTTAAAACAGTCAAGTACTTTGAATGTACAATACACTCACCTAGAGGAAGAAAAGAAATATAATTACTTTTTGTAAAAAATAAATTAATACTTTTTTTTAATATAGACGATCGATAAGTACACGAACAGTTTACTTAATGATTAGCAATCATTTTAAAAGAGTATTTTTTCACAGTGCAGAGAAATTTGTTTAGTTCAGTCAGGAAAAGATCAATAAAAAGAATATTTCAGTAGGATTAAATGTGCATAAAATATTTTAAGTACTTGTACAGCTGAAAAATGTAAACCATCTATCAAGTTTAGTCATGGGGTTTAGTTTGTCTTTTCATACTCTTGCAATTACTCATTTCTCTATAACGCAATATAGATGTTTAACCTTGCACAGGTAGATAGAGGAAGAAAAGTGGGGGGGGGGGGAGTTATAATTCAGGTTTTTTTTTTTTTTTTTGCATTTTCTTCACAAAAATTGGATATCTAGAATAGATTTTCGAGCAGATTTCGTACTTAACACATCAGCAGTACAGAGAGAAGGGCGAGGGGCATATAACACTTCCAATTGTTTATTTTCAAATGGTGTTGAGAAATTACAGTCGAAGATGAATTTTAATCGCATATGAATGCAATGCTTGGCGATTTATTCATAGTTTTTTTTTTCCAAGCAAGTATTAAAAAAAAAAAACACACACACACACACACACACACACACACACACACACAAAACTATCAATCACGAAAAAAAAAAAGAAAATTATAACCTGTTCTTTTTGGCCAGATACAATCCAGACAGAAGTCAGCTCCTTAAACGCTAAATTAGCTTGATACGTCATTTTTATGCAAGTTAAATGTGTTATTATTTTTAATTTATGTTCAAATATCCATCAGTCTCACAAAGGAAAGAAAAGCAGAAATTCTCTGATTTTTTTTTCTTAATTACTTTGGAAGGTCACTAAAGTAACAAAATAAACACAACAGACATGTTCATAATTAAAAATGATTTACTCTACCCGCTTAACCCACCAGACTCATATTCAAAGACAATTCAATCATTAACGTAAACGAAGAAACTGCACATAACAACAAAAAATCCAAATCAATTCCTACAGAATCCTCTCCTGGAAAACACGCAACAATAATCGCAAAACGCCTCCACCTCCCTCCAAAGCAAAAACCATGTCACACACACCCCCGACATAAACACAAGAAAGACAGGATTTCCCGATGAAAATCAGAACCGCTCTTTATACTCCCAAGCAGCCATAAGCCATCGGGAAACTCAAAATTTCCAGCTACCTTGGGCTTCCAGCTCCCAAGCTAACACGGAATAGCTTTTAAACAATAACGCGGCTTGGTCAATGCTTGATTTATTTAGCGCTCCTTTCGGGCTCCCGCGTGAACGTGTTCCGCCTTTCGGCAGCTATTTGATTGGAATCTTTAGAGAAAACTCAATCGCTGCAGGTACGTGATGGTGTATGTACACGTACAAGCACTTTTGATTACATTTTTGCGACGGCAGACAAAGCCCCTCCGCATGGTTTCAAATCAAAGCTCTCGCGATGAGTTTTCTTTCTCTGGGCTAACGATCGGGGAAGAGTGTGACTTCGATTTCGTGCGATAAAACGCGTGGAAATAAAATGAGGGACGTACAATACTATCTGCAGATCCCGTATATCGACACCCTTACCATGTTCAAAAGGACGCATGTCGAAATTGACTATTTTTAAAGGGAAGCAATGAAAAAAAAAGTTTGCCTTTCTCTTTTAAATGAATGAGATTACTACAATGTTTGATTCAGGGATGCCCAAGAGGGCAAATGGCGGATTTACAGGTTTGTGGGGCCAATCGCAATGCACATTTAGGGGCCTTAAGAGATGTACTCTAAATAAAATACTTCGTACTTGAATCGATGTATCCTCTTCGTGACCCCAGTACGTCCTAGAACTCCTCGCATTTGCGACTTTTGCGACATGGTAAATCCGCCAAGGCACGAGGGGGGGGGGTATAGACTGCGCCATAGAAGTTTTTAGAAGGGGGAAGATGGAATGAGGTTTTGATCACATTTAAGGGGCTCTCGTTCTGGGGGTGCTTTGTAGCATTTCAAGGATGTAGAATCGCCCATAGTCGGGAGATGAGCACCTTGCTTAATTGGTATTATTTTATTGACTATTAACACATCGATATCAGATCGTCTATGCGTCCAAAATTCCTATTATAAACAGGGCTAAGCTTGTTCAGGAGCTCACGAGAGCACAGTTCCTCTATGCGTGTCATTTCTGGAGAATTTTGACAAATTCGGTGAAATTTCATGCCATTTAGGCATGAATATCAATTCTGAAAGAAGGAAAAGTAGTCTTTAAAAAAGTTCGGTTTAAAAACCCAAAGTAATTAATGATATTTTTTAAAAAATCGTACTCTACCAGTGATCATAATTTATATTAACACACACACAACGACGTTAGTATCATAAAATCCTATACTTTCAAAGGATATTGACTTTTAGTTTGTAAAACATTTATGGCATCTAATACTGATTTTTCAAAAAGTTACACGACTCCAGAGGTGGGGGGAGATGCACAAAGCTATTGATACTTTTCCACAAATGTAACTACTGTTCTAATATAGCAATTAAATCTTAACTTAGTTCTAAACTTTCAGAATACCTGTTTCCACAATAATACATAACACTTAAAGAGTAAAAAGCAATACCAATAACTCAATGAAAATGTTTATCAATTGAATTTAAACCACCATTCGGTACACACATTTCCAAACAATCTGGACCCCGTCAGAAACACATGAACAGTTTCAGGTTTGAATTTTCTCCACTGCCAACGGCAAAAAAGTTAAAACGAAGGCGCCAGACAAATTACAACTTAAAGTACGCCACTTCGCACTGCAGCCTTTTCAATTATTTCATTTCAACTCAGCATCCCTTCAACCATGAGGAGATGGAGGAGGGTAAGAGGAAGGAAGGAAAGGAAAAAAAAAAACCTTCAAAAAGTGGAAACTCTCGCCAAATAATCAACCAATGTTGTCAATTTTTGATAACCAGAGCCCGAGGCGCTGAGAAGCTCGTTTTCCTCTATTATATATATAGACCACCAACAATCCAGTGGTTTAGGCCGAGCCTTCCCAAAATTGCCATTTTGATAAGATTAGAAACGGTACCACATCGCCCATCAGCACCAAGGCACGTGTGCGTTTTACCTGGTGGGTGTTAATGGTCCACCAGGGATTGTCCACCCCACACACCCAGCCTCTCTTGTGTTGTCCATTAAGGATAATGTCCGAACAGGAAGAGCCAGAGGTTTGCGGAAGTTGCGGGGGAAAGTGATGATGAAATCCAGGTTCTAAAGAGAAGATGGGATGCTTTCTGCACTCTTATTAATTGTGTGCACCCCCCTATGACAAAAGTTTTCTTCTGAGATGGAGATTTATGGCTTTTGAGTACGGGATTTTAAAGTAATTATTATGTGAGAGATGACAGTAGAAGGAAATAGATCTAGGAAGCTGAACAGGAATGCTTGCAGTAATCTTAGGAAACAAATGTACACTGTAAAAAATGAATGTTGTTTTTACAGTATGATACAGCTAATTTTATAGTAATAAACTGTAAAAATTGTTAATACAGTAATAAACTGTAAAATTTGCTAACCTTACAGTACTAAACTGTAAAAATTTTCTAATTTTACAGTGATAAACTGTAAAATTGCTAACTTCACAGTTTGTTTCCATGAATTTTACAGTTTTAAATTGGAACCTCTGCTGCCAGTATTATACTGTTGTTTTACAGTATAATACAGCTAAATTTTATAGTAATAAACTGTAAAATTGCTAACCTTACAGTACTAAACTGTAAAATTGCTAACTTTACAGTAATAAAGCGTGAAATTGCTAACTATACAGTTTGTTACCACGAATTTTGCAGTTTTAAACTGGAACCTCTGCTGCCAGTATTATACTGTTGCTTTTACAGTATAATACAGCTAAATTTTATGGCAATAAACTGCAAAATTGCTTACTTTACAGTAAGGAACCGTAAAATTGCTAGTTTTACAGTTTATTACTGTGCATTTTACAGTTTTAAATTGGAACCTAGGCTGCCAGAATTGTACTGTAAAAACAGTTCATTTTTTGCTGTGTAGCGTTCTTTTCTGATTGAAGAATTGTTAATAATTCCAAAAAAAACATGCTGTAAGATTGACAAAATTGAACGAGCAAAAAGATAATTTCGAAGCATCAAAGTTGAAATTCATGAAAATATACTTATCTTCCTTATACAAGCATGCTTCATTAACATGTTTGTATTACTAAATATGCATTAAAATTCATTTTAAAATTAAATACAGGGGAATGTAGGGGAACAAGTTGGAAATTTGTTTTGAAAATTACAATAATTTAAAAAATAATGAAGCATTTTGTAAAACACATTGAAACATTATTTTTCATATTTGGCAATTTGTTCCAGCAAAAAAAAAAGATGAAAAAAAAAATAATTATGTATATGTATTTTTCCAAAGCGTTTATTTTCTATTCAATTATTAAAAATATTTTTCTCAAATAAATAACAAATAAATTAATAAACATATGATAAAAAAAATAAATGAAAGAGTAAAATAGTGAATGATACGTGAATGAATAAAAGAAATGCAAATGAATTAACTTATGAATAAGCAAATGATTTAATAAATGAATGAACAAGTAAACGAAATGAATTATTTCATTTTGCCTCGTGTGCAATTGGCAAATAAGTAACGCATTGGATACCGGTAAATCTCAAATTTAAAATGTTACATGTTGACAAAAGCTTTACCTTTTTCTTTTTTTCTTTTCTTTTTTTTTTTGGTGAGCTGCAAAATTTTAAGATGATTATAATGTAATATTTTCTCTTTAAAAGCCTAAGTAATATATATATATATATAATTTGCTGTTTGACTGGAAGCAACTACATGTTTAAGAACATGGTTAAAATATTGCACGCAACCATTTGACTTTGTCCCACATTCCCTTACACATGCTATCGGTGACAATAGCGCACATGTCAATAATGTGAAAAAAGGTAAGAATTACTGATTTGAAATTTAAATTTTATGCTCTTTCTTGCAACTAAACTCGCACTAAGTTAGTATGTATAACTGTATAATCAACAGTCACATCGCTAAAAGTTCATAATTTAGAAAAAAAAGTTTTCAAACTTTAACCATACACTACAAATTTAGATCACAAAAAACAACCAGTAAGCATAATATCATAAATGTATTCCAGGTATTGAAAATTAAAGAAAAAATAAGTTAAAATAGCATTGTGAAAAACTTTGATTGTGTCCAATGTTGTTTTTTCAATTAAAATCAGTTTAAAATCAAATTAAAGCACCATCCTTAACATAGATTTTCGTAGATTCAGAGGGGAAAAAACATATTCTCCACTCTTTTAAAATATTATTTCAAGTTAAGTAATTAAAAATTTTACGAACTCGGTGTTTCTTTTAAATGAAGTATAAACATTACGAAATCCAAAACAATTCTAGTAAAAACAATGTTAAGACAATGAAACGAACAGTTAATAGTCTCACTATTTTTTGGAGTAATTAAACTACTAATAATTCCTTTTGTTCTACTACAAGCGAGAATTACTACAAAAGTGAATTTCCTTATTATTTGAGAAATTGTATTTGTACGTAACAAAGTAAAAATATCAAGAATTAACCTTTAAAAATTTTTTCAAAGCACGAAAAAACACATGTAAAATAACAAAAAAAGCGTTTTCCAATAATTAGTTTTGTTATTCTCCCCATTATGTAAAATAGCTAAACACACGCAGTCGTTTTAAAATATACTAGTTAAAGGATGTTGAAAAATTTACATGGACAAAATAGCGCGCAAGCGTTGATTAAAGCAGATGAGATTTCTAAAGGCACGCAATGACCTCGTGTAATTACCGTTAAAATGTGCACAAGGGACTGAATAATTGTTTTAAAGAGTTGTTTAAATTTGAATACGGATAAAACTTGTTTCAGATACATTTTATCTGCGGTATTACGTCAGCGTCATTCTTGTTAAGTGAAAAATGCAGCATCTTCCGGAAGTGAAAATGCCCCGCTTAACTTCCTGTTTCTTTCAAAAAAGATGACCACAGGCTAACAACCCTTTACGACAGTGATTCCTAACCTTTTGAACGGCATAAGGCCCCCCCCCCCCCCATTTTTTTAACAAACAACACGCGGGGCTTTAGTGTAGCCCCTAATTTATAATATAAATTTTGAACTTAGGAGACATATGACCCGCAGTCCTTAAGGGCTGAACGTGGCATACACAATACACATATCTTTCAACTGAAGTAAAGATTCCCTAATATTTACTTATCTATTCCTGATGCCGTCACAACATTATTAATAGTTATAACCACACATTATAACATAATAGTAGTTGAAGTATTCTGATCTCCGGTAGACAATTAACTAAAACTTGTGCCAACGAACTGCAGCTGGTTTACAAGAAACTTACATCTCAGTTAGCTACGATTAAACGCTCACTCAGAAGAAGAAAAAACGTGAAGTGCATTTATTAATCTATTTATCATTGGAAATGCAGAGAATAATAATAATAACAATTTCTATTTAATTCGTAGTTTACAATCTTTGCAGTTACATTTAGACATTGTATCACTTCTGCGGAAAGAGGAGCATTTTTATTCACCCTTTGAGCACGCAAATAGATAAGAAATATCACGCAAAACCAGATAACATTCAGCTCGCGTGTTGCCAAAGTTTTGTCCAAGAATATAAGAAGATATTAAGGCAGTTTCTCTCGTTCATATCGGTTGCTTTATGGGCCGCAAAAAATAACTGGAACAAAAAAGCATAGTAAAACATTTCTTTGTCTATTATTATTATAGTTTTCCTGCTCAGTGAAATGGTAACTATTACTGCTACCGGTTATTGTGCTAAACACTTTTTTTTTATAAAAGTTATCTAATAGCGCAGTCAGAAAATAAAATTATATAAACCCTAAAAAAATTTCATCTGCAAATAAAATAACGTATATAATTGAAGGGGCAAGTGGATGAAGGTGATATGTGACAATTTTTGAAACTTACTTTTTACCGTGGATGAAGGTGATAAGTCCATCAGTATCATGTCCCCTCAGTCACAGAAATGGTTGGTAACTAAGAATATGACCCCGTTTAACCCGTTGAGAAAAATCCATTAAAAAAATAACACGACTTTTTTTTTTTTTTTTTTTTTTTAAAGCTTTTTCTAGAAATTTAAAAAATTGTTACATATCACCTTTATCCACTTGCCACTTCAATTCTCATAACACTTTATATTTTACCGAAAATTATTTTCAGTGTAAAACACAAAACACTAAAAAGCCCTAATTAATATGTTAGAAGACATGAGTCTTTTACAAAAATATAAAAAGAATAATTGGGAGCACTTTTTAGATGAATTCGCATATTTCTGAGCATTTATTTATTGTGTAACATTCTCCTATTTAAATGTAATTATTGGAAATGCAAAAAAAAAAAAAATCTGAAGTTAAAAGTTAATCTTACACGAAACTACTTGTATCTTTTATCACCTGTTTCAAATTACAAGTTGCTGCTTTTACTTGCATGACGAGAAAAACAAAAAAACGAAGGCGTAAAGTAACAATACAGCCTTCATGGGGGAAAAAACACCACCGAAAGGTAAATAAAAAGACTACTTTCCGTAGCGGTAAAGGTTATTATTAAACTGGCCAGTTCTACAGAGCGATTCACGTCTGCCACCCAAGAGAATTTTCGAAATTGGTTCAATCCGGCGATCCACCCCCAAACAGCAAGCCACAAAGTTGGGCAAAGCACGTGCGCAGTGAGGTCTTCCTTGGTTTTATTTCTTCCTCTCTCGCTGCCTCCTCTTGCCCAAAGGTCCTTTCTCTAGCCACGAAAATTGTTTTATTGGATTTTGATGTGGCCTAAAGTTTAGTTTCCTCTTCCAATTCTAGATGTGTTAAAGAGATTGGAAGTTTCGAGAGCCCCAGCAACAGGTATATAGATATATGTATAATGTCTTTGCGTGATGCCCGGCGTTGGAGGGGAGCACTTAGCGATGGGTTTTCTTTCTACTGGCTGGACTCCGAAGTCTGAAGCAAAATTGTTTTTTTTTTTTTTTTTTTTTTTGAAAGAAGATGGGACTTGTTGCAATTTCTTGAAAATCTCTTTCATCCAATCAAAATAACGAATTCTTCTTACATGCAGTAATGACTAAAGTAAACTGCGAGAGATTGGCTATTTGTCAGGATAAAGCACTTTAAAAAACACCACGCCTTAAGACACTGTTTTATGGATGTTGATAATTAAGATGTAATATGCTGAATCGAAAATAAATAATTTCTTGAAATTGCGCATAAAAAAAACTTTAAATATCTGAGAGGGGTTGATTCTAACTAGAGTTTTGCAAAAAATCAACTCTATATCATCTTAAAAAAAAAAAATTATACGCTATTCTTTTGTAAAATGTACTTTTCTAAAAAAGTACCTTCGACGAAATCTACTCCACCAGAAAATGGGCACTGTACCATTTTCGTATTTTCAAACTGCCTCAGTTTGATGCCAAAAGGGGAGGTTGAGGAGGGAGCTTTTACGAAATTCGGTATTCTTCTTGAAACTTGTGGAAAAAAAACGCATGTTTTGATGAAATTTTATCGCTTTCAGTTTGCATATTAAGTACATATTAAAACTAGTATGTTGCGATTGCGGTCATCCCGAAACTTTCTTCTACGTCTATATAACCACCAGACTATACCACCTCCTCCAAAGCATGAACAATGAACATGCCTCACATCATTTATTTCGATGTGAATAATAAGTAATACGTAAAAAAATTCCCCACCCCCTTCTGTCCAAATGGTGTGAAATGGGAAGAAAGAAGGGGAAAAAAGCATCATTCGCAATTTTTCCCAATATGGCAACACACCAAACCACCAATACGCCACCACAAACTGGATATATATATGCTTCATAGAGTAAATGCAACTCGGATATATGTGCTAAGTGCGCGGGAACCCATACTTCCTAAACATCATCAAGCCCAGGGCTTGCGGTCAGCAGCTCTGCCCTGATTACCGGCTGACGTGAGAGTTGAGCCCCAATGGCCAGTTGCCACGAATGACCGCACTCGGGGAGCGCCCCGCCCCTCCAGTCATCCCCCTTTCACCATAAATCACTGGCCCTCAACGTCCGACAGCCACCCCCAGACCGTTACCTGTTAACCCCTTTACATGGGTAGGTATGCATCCACACATCCACTGGACTTCGCGCATGTATTTATATATATATCCTCTCTCTATCATTATATTCGGAATCGTAATCTCTATCGTTAGGCCAGGATGTGAATCAGCAATGGGCAGTTTTCGGTTTAGAATTGCTGATGAACTGGGAAGCGAGCCTACACGCGGATGGAGGAAATACCACTGGCCAGTGGAGATGGTTCGGCCCTTAATAAGCTACATATTTACTGGATCACAAGCCTTCTCCAGTTACATTATGGATATTGCACTACCTGAGCTGGATTCTAATGTGCGGATACCTCGGCAGTATAATAGTACTAGTTAAGACAGTACTAAATGTTTTTTGAATCTAATGCCATAATAACCTTTCTTCATCCTCAACGAATGTATAGTTAAAAGATATAAATATATAACAAAATTCAATCGACCTTTCTCATGCAAGCATCATTGATTAGGAGGTACAATTTTAAATTTTGTTATTAATATATTTCTTAAAGAAGGGACGGTATAATTGAAAAACACCATATGAACTGAAATGGTGCGTTAGCTAATGTGACGTCAGAGCAGTTCATTTAAAAGCCTCAAACTATACCGTGATTCAAAATAAGAGTACAAACAAATAAGATATTTCTTTTGAGTCATTCAACCCATCCCATATAACGTATGTGTTTTGTGCATATCAGCCTTTTCCCTGTGCACTTTCAAAACATTTCACAGTTCAATAAGTTTTTGTACTTCCTTATTTAGATCTATTTGTGTATTTTATACTTACTTTATTTATTTTTGAACTATTTAATTCTGTTGCACTGCTTTATATTTAATTCTGCTTATTTACTTTTTAAATAGCTGTTTTTTCAGCTTTAGTTCAACTTTTTGCAAATATTTCTGGATTGCTATTCGAGCAGATTTATAGATACGCTCTATTAAATTGTTTCTATGTTTTGCTGTATTTCTATAACATACCACGCCTCCAGTATATTTAAATACCTCTTAATATTTTCGTGTATTTCAATTACGTCCATTCTGCTTTCAGGTAATTCGGTTTCCTTCCGACTAATTTCTTTGAAACACAAGAATTACATTACATTACAATACAACACAAGAATTTATGCATGCCTTTCGATGTTAATGTCAATAAAAAACCATTAAAAAATTTACAAATAATATACTAAAATATATTAAGCAATTTATGAGTAAGAACTCAAACTTTTCCAAATCAAACTTGTTGACAGCATTTTTAGACGACAAGACTAGAAGCAGGGATTACACGAAAAAAGAGCAAATACTTTTCAGCTTCTTATCATATCAGGTGAAAAATACATCAGAAAACAGGAAGTCGATATGAAGGAAGAGACAAAAAAAGAAGCAAAAAAAAAGGCAGAGTTACAGAGAAAAAAAAAATCTGAGGCCTACATCTTTACAGAAATGTACTTCGACCATCAACTTTCATTAAAGGTAATCGTAGGGGTAGATTCGAGGGAGCTGTTTGTCACAAAAACCGAAGTGGTTTTCCGTGTACCTTACGTGAAAGGACACTTCTGTTTTGCACCTTTTTCTGGTGGGAGGTTAACTCCCTATTTCCGGTGAAAGGAGAAGAGGAAAGAACATCAGTACAGAAAAATCGCCACTCTATTGAGAACGTGTATAAGCTTCTTTCTCAAATGGAGCGATCGAGAGCTTTATGTATCGATTTCTTATCCCAGGATGGAAAACGATTGAGATTCACGATTTATAATGGTAAAAGATCTGGAAACAAAATCGCCAATTTTACAGCATCTCCAGCCAAGAATGATGTTAATTTTTCTTATTTCAGTGGATTGAATGATGTAAATAGAAGCCACTTTTTTCTTCGAGCAATCTTTAGAGAACGCTTACAAATTTTATTTCAGGGAAGTCTATTCTAGACGGTTTAATTATAATATCGACTCCTGGGGCTTATAATGATTCGCGTGTGACTCCGTAAAATAAAATATTAGAACCAAAATAAATAGTTTTTAAAAATAAACAAATAAAGTTAAAAACACAGCTAAAAATTGCATGGAGACATTTGGTGAACGAATCAATAGCCTATGGAAAGAATATATTTACACATCGCATTCAGTATCAAAATGATTTGCGAGTATATGGAAAACTAATGCAACAGCGATGGAGTATAAATTCCAAGCCCAAACCAACGGCAAAATAGTAATAATAATAATAATAATAATAATAAAGCAGCAAGCATTTTCTGCAATCTAAAGCCATCTATGAACTCTTATCCAACTTACAACGGCGTTTACTGGAAGTCCAATTAACCGAACAGTTCCATCATCTGAACATCCTATCCTTCTCGCTTTTTTCAAAAAAAAAAGTTTGGTCACTCAAAAGTAAAAACATTCCATTGATCGGTGTTCGTGAAGAGTCAAGATAACCCTATTCTAGCACTCTAGCTCTAGTTATCACTCTGGATAAACTGTGCAGGAAAATTATGCAAAATATTTTTCAATCAACGTATCCTCGGCTAAATTCTGTAAAAAACATATTTGATGCATTAAAAGGGAAAACGTATAATATATATATATATACAGTTCAGCAATTTTGGTGTTCAAGTATCTGCCTGACGTTGACTGTCCAATTATCCAAGTTTTTGAAAAATTCGGAATTCGAACCGGTATCGTCTCGGTTTCGGAAAATAAACGTTCCACACTTCTACTTTATTAATTTAGTATCAATATATTTATTTGGTATACTTTTCCCAACTTTACAAGAACCATGCGATGCAACAAACTTTTTTTAACTGACACCATATTACACGCAAAAAAATATCAAGAATATTTTCAACGATTAAAAACCTTCCACTTCTCAAACTTCCCTTCTGGTTGATTTGGACAGAAAATTCAAGCCAGATAAAAAAAAATAATAACACAAAAAAGCTTGACATCTAAGTTCACACTTCGGCTCTAACACCCCAAAATTTGTTCCATACACTACTTATCGACTCGATGCCTGTCTAGCCCCGACTTCCTCCATTTTTATATTTTCATTTTTTACCCCCTCCCTCCTTCGTCAGACATTTCTTCCTCTCCCCCAAGGATAAGAGAAGAGAGAAGGAGAAAAAAATGGAACGCAAAAAATGGAATATTTCAAGTGGCTTAGCCCTATCGAGAACGATGTCAACACCTTTCAAAGCATTATCTTTCAGAATATTGCGATAAGGAGAAGCCTATGATTCACATGACTAAAAGGCGAGCTGTACAAGAAAAAGTTTCTGAGCATACGAGAGAAGTTGGGCATCGGAAGAATATTTTTAGCCTGTGCCACTAACATTCACAATTTTGTTTCTTTGAAAGTTATTTTAGGCATGCACAACTCGCTTAACAACTGCAGTTTTTAGAACAATCAAGAAAAACGACTTTAACCCATTAATGCCTAGCGTCCCTTTTTAGGGACGGTCCAAAAAAGGGTCTGCATTTTCCAAAATGAATATTTCAACCAAATAATAGTGTTCAATTAGTACCTTGGTATTGTTTCAATTCGTTATTAACAGATTGCAGCACATAACCATTGTAAAGTGTGTTCTGTAGCAGTTTTAATATGATCTTTATCAAAAATGACAACGTTCACAATCTCAAGAAAAAAAAGCTAAGTTTTCAAAGTTATTCCCAGCTTCCCAGTTATGTTATTTCTTCTTATAAAATCTTTTTAAGTATTATATCGTAGGCAGAAAAAAATTTTAGCAAAAAAAAGTGTGTACCATCTGGGGTCTATCGTAACTTTTAAGGGACGATTTTTCTTTCCATAATAAAACAATTATGTTTTACATAATATTTTTTTTATTATTTTTCCTGTCTATTAAACACTGTTTATAACCAGTGTACAAAATATCTTTGGGGGAAAAAAATGTCAGGCATTAATGGGTAAAATGGAACAAAAAATTAAATCGTCTGAGATATTTACTGTCATTTATACTTCGTCATAATTTAGTTGTGGTCAGAAAATAACCAGGAATACAAATAAATGAGCCTACTCGAGCAATAACTCTCAAGTAATAGAAAATAGAATTTAAGTGAAAAAATGTACAAACAAGCAGAATATTTATTGCACGGTTCTCATACAGTGATAAATGGAGTCATTTATACCAAAGAATGTACGTGCGAATCAGAACAGTGACTGCATACTTTCAATAACCTTTATTTAGCCTTGTGCTAAATAGAGCCAATCATATGACAGAATGTATATACGAATCAGTGTTATAATTGTAAATTTCTAATAATTCTTTTACGATGACAAATGAAGCAATTTACACGAAACCATAATTAAAATTACTCTTACAGTTATGAGAACATACAAGCGAATCAAAATATTGAATTTTGCATAGTGACAAATACAAATTGCGTAATTTAAACGAAATAGTAGTTAAACAAATATTGATATATTTATTCATTTTATTGGAATATCTACGATGAAGATTATGAATCAAAGTTGATATGCAAAAATTTGCGCTACTATCATAAGAGCATTGATTGTTTCTGTAAATAAAATATCATTTAAGAACACGGATAGTCTTTGAGGATTAACAGAGTTATAACACGAATGTCTATGTATAAAATTTACACATTAAAGTTTACAATATTTGGTACGAAATAGCTGGTTGAGCGTAACTTGGCAAGCATGTATTCAAGACAAACTGGAGAGTAAAAAAAAAACAAGGATTATTTTTCATTTTTTTAAAGTTCAGAACAAAACTAAATGCTTTTTGAAAACTCTTTTAAAGAATATATAAAAGAAAAAAGATGAATAGAAAATAAAGGGGGAAAGAGAGCAGCCAACTTGGCGAGAAATTGATCCGATCTTTTAAACGTGTCCGCTCCATGAATTTGGATTGTACAAGATTCGTCACTCAGAACAATTCGAGAAACTTCGGACTTCTTTCCCAGGGAAAGGGGCGATAATTGGCCCAAAAATGTGACGTGATCCACCTACACCCCCATTCCGTGGGGGCCTCGACGACGCTTTCGAATGTCACGTGATCGTGCTCTTCGGCTCAAGAAAAATCACGTTCGCATCCTTCTCCCTCTTCATTTGTGCCGTCTGCGTGACAGGCCCCATGACACCCCTGGCAATGGATTTAATTTAATATTTCAACCCCCCCCCCCCTCGAACACACCACCCTCCCCTTTTCTATAAAAGGGAAATTGAATATACCATTGAAAAAAGAACGTATTCGGATAAGATCGTGTCCCGAAATTCGTGAATCAAATCGCTGGAAGCACGAAACGTAATGGATACGCCATTTTTTTTTTCACCAGTTGTGCCAATTTTTTTAGCCAACGGGATCATATTACCTTCGAAACATAATGAAACGAGATCAAATTTCTGTTCAGTCTGATTAAGTTCCTAAAAGGTTCCAAAGTTATTCTTCTCTTTAATGAGGAATAAAGTAAAATTCTGAGCATGAACTTTAACTCAACTCGTAAATTGATGATGCCACTTAAAGAAAACTTCTTTCCGGATTTACAATAAATTGAGGTTCATTTAATCATTAAACGAAAATTACTTCAAAATCCAGACTTCCAAGCTTTAATTGGATTCCTCAAAAACCCCTGTTAAAATTATAATCTACTTAAAATATATTACTAACTGAAAGTTCGAACTTCTCAAGAATTCAATTATGCAGATATCATGCATCAAGAAGGAAATTCAATTTCATGAAAACAGTTCTGATAAAGAAATTAGAATTCTTTAAAAGAATAAGCATAATAAATCAGAGATTAAATATAAATTTTGCAATTATAAAGATGAATTTCAAACAGCGTAACTAATCATTAAAATCTTTATTTGATACTTACTTAATTTGAATATATTAAAAGTCAAATATGCTGTTTTCACATGCATAAACATTTGGCTGGTAGGAAATTTTCTTTCGTTTTCTATTATACAAGATTACAATATTATTCTATTGAATATTTTTTTTATCAAAAATGCTTTTTGAGAAAAATTCTAAAAATCAAAATTTCACTTTTAAAACTATTTTGAAGAGTTTCACTTAGCGTTCTAGAAGTATTTTAATGCACAGCATTTTAACAATAAAATTCTATTTAATGGTTCGCTAGCCGTTTCAGTTTTCTAAAAATTTTCATAAAGCAAAGCAAAAAAAAAAATTACTTCAACAATTCTGTCCCACCAATCAAATAAATACCGGTATTAAAAGAAACAAATTGTGAAAATTGCAATGGAAATCTCACGCAAACCCTTTTTTCGCATCGAGAAAAAATATTTTTCTTAACAAGTACAAAACAGGTGTATAACAAAAATAGCATATCTAGGGCAGATAAATAAAAACTATAGAGTAAAAAAATACAATTTAATGAAGCCAAAAATATCATCTTAATACGTAGTTTAACTAGTCTTCCAATTTTATCAATCCGATTAGACTTTTCGGGGGGGGAAAAAAATCAGAAAATAATGCCAAACTTTGAGCTACGTCAAAAGGTGTGGAAACTGAATTAACTAAATCTGGCAAATATTTCAATACCAAAAGGATTTTTTAAAATCAAAGAACAAGGAAGATAGACATTTCCGTATAATTTTACGAGAATTATAGTCAATGAAGTGAATGAATGTGTGATTGGAACTGAAGCAAAGATGGGCAATTTTAGACTGAATTTGTTTCTTAAACTGCACCCTTCTTCATGCAAATTTACATTTTGTTTCATGGACTTTTTCGCACAACTCTGCTTTCTATGGGATTCCTCGTAACTTTGAGACAAGTGTATGACATTTTTTCATTGTATCGTTCGATGTTATATTTTATGCAACGGAAGAAAGTAACCATTAGTTTTTATTTCACTTTATTTAATTTAAAAAAAAATGAAAGAAATCAAATTAGATTAAGGGACGACTATCCTGGTTCCTAGTGCATAGTCATCACACACTACATCAAGCCACAACATCGCAGGAAAAGTAAACATTACCATTTTTCCAGCACTCTCGTGCACCGTATATTCTTAAAACTTTCAACTCCCATCTCCAAAGTAAACGTGCAAAGCAGCATACGAAAATGACCACACCGACGAAGGAAACGAAATTTCACGCGAACACCCCATCCCCTGATGTAATTCAAAACGGTGCCCAGACGCGACACAACACCCGATTCCTTTTAGCGAAAATCTTTCGGCGGCGGACACTCTTCTACAGCCCAGCTTATTCATTATTCAAATTTCCCAGAACATTAGCCGCAGACCACTTTTGAACTCCAGAGCTAAATCAACAGTTTACCAGCGCGACCTCTTGGCTAACAGCAAACTCCTTAACCTTGGGTCCCTTCTCACGTGCCCTCGCAGATTCGTCAAGAATTTCTGGGGAAGACTTTTCCTTTAAATGAATAACACTGACCCCCCGTGGGGGGTTTGCTTTCTCGCCTGACCTGCTCCCCCCCCTGTCAAGGAGCATGTGTTCGGGGTCCGTAATTAACGACGGATTAATTACTCGCGCTCTCTTGGAACGCTGAAAATCCATTTCGTATGGAAGTTGAGGATGCAGTTTACAGTGACGTTTAAATGGAAGGAGGGACTCCTGCTTTGAAGGGGTGGTGTAACGGGAAAGAAATATTTTACGAAGGATTTCATCGTCCGTTCAAAGCCGTAATCAATAACCTTAATCATTGCGACGTAATCTTTATCATACATCTAATGTTAAACCTGGCAACAGTATTTTAAAACTCATATGTTACAGCTAATTTAAATAAGAGGCTATTGGAGCATTTTATGGATACTATTATAATTGAAGGGCTTGGAGGATGAAGGGGCTATGTTACATTTTAAAAAATGAACACTCTGGACAATGGTAAGCAATGGATACAGGTAAGCAAATAAAATTTGGTACATAAAAAGGAGATGTCTTTAAATCAATTTCATACGCACACTAACGACAAAATCAGAGCATAAAGAAGGTTCAACAACTGCAACAATAAAACTTTGAACTTTAATTACTCGTAATTTCTGTTTTGTCACATAACCCCTTCATATCCCAAGACCTTCAATTTTTATTGCTTATTCATTTGCTTATATTTACCCAGGTAGCACAAAAAACGTTTAAACGTTTTATAAACGTTTTTAATCCGTTGTCACAGCGTTAATAACCATTTTACAATTTAAAAAAAACGAAGTGTGCTACTTGGGTATATATCCTTTCTATAAAAAAAAAAAAAAAAAAAAAAAAAAAATGGGAGTGGGAGGATGAGGGGCAAGGATATTTTATCAAATAAAACTCGAATGGAGGACAACTCTATTTATTTATGTTTGAATTCATTACTCTCAAGGAAAAAAAAGGATGAAAATGTATCACATGAAACGATTATCTCTATTTCGTTCATCCTATAGCTTATACAATACTCTTTGGAAGATATACTTTCTTTTGTATGATTGCTTAAAGGGAATGGGGAGAGAGAATGAAAGAAATTTAACTCTCTTATTTGATGCCCCTAAAATCTGTACCTCAGAACCAGACTAACTTAAGTCCATTTTCGTCATTTTTCACTAGAGGGGAAAAACGATTGTCGAATACATGCAAAGGATGGGACTCGCGCTCTTTTCACGCTGCTAAATGATTGTGAAGGAATTTGTTTTATAGAATACTGTTTTAATGAGTCGACGTGGAATAAGATTCTACATACAATGAAGCAAAAAAGTGAAAATGGCCATTTTTGGACTTACGTCGTTCTGTTTCTGAGGTACAGAAACTATGGTTCCCAGGTCCACGGTCCAATAAGGACGTGCATTGATTAGGCCCTGTACCACTATTTCAATTGCAAAGCTCCAAAATGGTAACTATTAAAGAAGTCTACATCAGTTTACAGATGCTTATCTAATTAATCATTACTAAAAATAAGATAATTTCTTCAATACATTAAGAATTGTAGGAGGAAATTTCTCACCGATGTATTTGCAATTTCTTTGGCTTACTGCATCAAAATGTGAAAAAGTTAGTCAAATTTATACAATAATGAAAATACTATCAATTTTCGCTGAAAATTTGCAACTCCTCTGTGTTGGGAAATTAGACCAATGAATAATTTCTCTCAAATTACCAAGCAATGACACTTTGAAGTTTTTTAAACACTATAAGTTGGAATTATAACAATAAGCCAACACAAAACGATTTTTTTTATCTCACTCGAAGAAGCAAACTTTTGTAAGTATTGCTTACTTTCAAAGCATTGATTGTGACACAATTTTGTACTAACCGTTATTATTAACTAACAAGCATTATACTGACACTTCATGTCTCCCTTTTTCCGCTTTTAAAACTAAAAGAATGTCAACAGAAGACGTATGAATCGATCGACACGTTCAAGAAAATCAAAGATAAATCCTTAATTTCGATAAAACAGATTCTTCGAGCTTCAACATATATAATCAATTTGGAGTACGACAACAAATGTTTAACAAGAACTAACATCGTCATCATTAATCGTCAAAAATCATGATTATAAAATTGAGTCAAAATAAAAAACATACTTGAAAAACAATCAAATCTAAACAGTTCTAAAGACAGATGAACCCCCCCCCTCCCCCGTTCAACATTGCACTGAATCTATACATATTTTAAAACTCTTGTGCCATTAGACAAATTTCAAAGTGTGAAAGTTAAAGGAGGAATCCATTAGGACACTGTAAAGCAATAAAATTTCCACACATTTCGTCAAAGCACTTTTCTCCCAGAAACCTCCAAACTCTTCCTATAGGATATTTCAAATTCCTTCTTAAAATCCAAATGTGAGAAGCGAAGTGAAGAGAGGCGGGATCGCGTGTCTGATCTCCGGTTGTCTTCGGGTGCCACAGAAGACTCCGGTTCATCCGTAAGGTGTCAAGACCACCTTACAGTCCATTTCAACACTTCAGCAGAGCGGTCACGAAAGGACCGAAAACTTTTCCGAATTTTAAAGTCCGTGCGAAAAGTTAAAACGCGAAGAATAACGAGTCTAATGCAGAGACACCGTCCATTAGCAGTCAAGTGGGCAGTCGCTGTTGCCAACCCTTTCGCGAAAAGTGGGGAGGGAATAAATGATTCCACTGTCAACAAGTCAGGTCTGTACCTGAGAGAGTCCCCGAAGACGCAGAGGTCTTTACCACGAGAGGCAGAGCTAACGCGATTTCGGAAGAAAAATTGAATATTTACAGCAGCTCTCATAAGGCAGACCGTTTGATGCAATGCATTTCATTAAGATACACCGAAACAGAACTTGTCATGTGCTATTTGTCTGGACGAAGGATGTTGTTCTAAGCCGGGCTTCCGAGCGATTCGTTTTAAAAGTTATTTCCAAATTGTGACATGCGCAGCAAGTTCTAAGTGATACATTGCGGTGTGAGAGTATTTAATTTAAGAATGAAATATTTGAAGGGAAGTTGAGACTTGGTATGACAGCGCAAAATTATACAGAGTGCACGATTATTTATCGATACGTTCACGTGAGATTTAAACTGCCAAGGAATTAATCGCCCGTCCATGAAAGGTTTTAAAATCTTTTGCGATTTAGGGTGTGTTGTGAATTTTGCATGAAAAGCTCCGCACAAACCGCAATGATGCTTTACCAAAAATATCGTTACGTCAGAACAACAATAGGGTATCTTCAGAGTTATTTCTAGGAGAAGATGTCTTACTGTTTCTCTAAGGCAACGATATTTAAACAGATAAACAATATAAGAGAAGAAAAAAGACATCATCTAAGAAAAAAGTTTACTAGCTCAAAGAGATTACCAATGTGATGATTTAGTAACACAAAAATGTTGCCAAAAGTTATAAATAATTAAATAAAGGAAGAGAGAAAATCAAGTAAAACAACCGTTTTTACACAATCAAGCTGTATATCACTATATTTTTGGAGTAGAATAAATACAAACTGCCTGCACGTTCTCGTTTCAAGTGAATTCCAGTGGGAGATTTATATTGTTGCAACCAGTGGCGTACGCACAGGGGCGGACTGGCTCTAAAATTTTTGTGTGGAAAAAAAATTCTTGCCGGCCCCCTACCCAAGAATGCATTGTTCCCAGGCGGCGAAAATTTTCTAACGAGTTTTCTCCAAAAAAAAAAAAAAAAACGACTTCT